>JAASGT010000474.1:0-24377 GCA_023334315.1 Globisporangium alternatum | reverse complement strand
GGCCAACGCCAGTTTGAGTGGCTGAAAGTCTTTGTCTCCCTTAATGATTTGACGCGTGCAGCGCAAGGTTTTAGCCGGGTTTGGCACACGTGTAAACCCCTAAACGCGGTAAAAATTTGACCAATCCGATAAGTGGTGTGGTACACATTAGAAAAAGGTGTTCATTCTTAAATGGAACAGAGTAGTATATGTATGATGTAGAAATGACTCTTGTGCCTCTGTTCTTAGGGTATCGAATCGTTCGATCGAGAGATGGCATGAGCTCTTAAAAAACAAGGAAATGTCTTACCGAAGACGACGGCAAACCGAACAGCTCGGTGGCCAAAGGAGGCAGTTGCGTTTGTATTTGACTATGTGAAAGATCATCCATGTTTTATCTCGAAGAGCTACAAGAGGCTGTGAAAATGGAATTCAAAGGACTGCTCAGTGTGTCGACGCTTACGACCTGCAGACTCCTGCTTTTTGATCTCAATATCAGCCGTAAAATTCTTTCTAAGCGAGCACGAGAGATCGTACAAGCAAAGTAGAGGTGTTTTTAGAAAGCTCAAACCATTCTACAATGGTCCGGCTCAGCTAGTGTTTCTAGATGAAAAGTCAAAGGATGGTATAGATGCGCTTAGAAAGTATGCGTGGTCGCAGAGGAACACGCCTGCTATCGCCTCGCTTCCATTATCGCGTTGAGAAAGGGTCTCTGTTCTTGCAGCGCTCGACGTGAACGGCTTCTTCGCTTGAGACTCTACGCCAAGAACCTTCGATCGTCTCCTTTTCCACGACGTATCCGTACCAAGATCGCTCCCTATCTAAATCCATGGCCGCTACGTCAGTAAGCGTAGCAATTGGTTTTCTATAGAGGCCGATAATCGTATTGGATGTATAACAGTTGTTGTAGATCCATTGTAGTTCTGGACAACGCAAAGATCCACATGTGTCGTGAGCTAGAAGATATGGTGCATTCAACAGGAAGCCTGCTGTTCTTTCTTCCACCATACTCTCTTCAACTAAGCCCATCGAAGTGGGGTTCTCACTACTCAAGCGTTGAATCACAAAGAACGCGCCATTGACATTCCGTCAAGATGCGAAGCGCACGCTGAGTGTTGCGCTGACACACTGCACAAAAGGATGCGATTATATTGGGTAAATTTTGTACCGTCATTACGATTACGAAATCCAAGAGCTCAATCCGGAGATGTTCTTTCATTAAACAGCTAAGTCACTAGAAGAATCTAAAATGAATACCCGTTGTCTTCCGTATCCATGTGGTCAGTGTCTTCTATGTTTTGTTGTGGAGCTATGGCTTGTATTGGCTGTCGGAATGGCACGATGAGACTGTACTGTGCTTGGAATGCTTCTTGCCTAACATACCACACATCGTAATGATTGTCAACATGAAACAATTTCATTCATCATTGGATCAGCTCATTCATAAACACTTACCCAGTTTTACGTCTGGCAGATACACGTGGCTGTGGCGAGCTTCTTTACAGCTCTCTGTTTTAGACTTCCCCATCCCCAACCTAAAATTAAGCTTGATTTCTGAGTGATTTGCTGTTTTTGGACGTCGGCTTGCCTTGTATTATCGCCACAATATGAACGGCAAACGATCTAAAACGCACAATAGAAACTGGAGCAATAACATACCAGCTTATATAAAGGCTCGGGAACGCGCGGAACGATCCTGGGTGTTAGATTTAATGACCCATTTCAAAACCTATCACTTTTACCAAAGCATACAAAGCGCAAGTTGGTTGAAACAAGTGTTAAGTTTGGGCTAAAAACGTTAGACCAATCATAGCACACCGCAAGTTCGGAGAACTTGCAATGCTGTATTTTACCAAGTCGGGTTATATATACAGCCATCGATCGTATTATAAGGCAGTCTATAGTTCAAATCGTATTTTCCATGTCGACAGAACATGGTTTTAGCCAAAACGCTGTTAATAGGAATACCCGTTTTCGACCTATATATTGGCACCGTTTTGTCAATAAAATGGTAATTCTTGATGTGATTGACGTTTAATATCTCGACAAGAACACGCCTTAAATTACGAGTGTCTGGTAAGTACGATGTGTGCTACTTTAAGTAGCGGTACGGATTAAGTGCGAGTGATGTCGACCTCTATATCACAGTTTAGAGAGGGTTGACATAAAAACTCGCTATATAATTTTAAACGTTCTCAAATATTGATTTACATATATTAAATATATTAATTGCTGACCTGCCTATCTCTACTATCCCCACTTATCTTGGTTGGATACACCGAGCCATGCCGAGCCGAATGGATGGGTTGTCAAACTCGGGTGAATGCTCCCATTCACCATACAAATTATAAGCTTAAAGGGGGCGCACTCGATTAAGAAGAGGCTGATTGCTCGCCACAAGCGCAAGCGTTCACAAGCTCGCACAAGCTTTTTGAGCCGGTGCGCGCGTCTGCAGCACTTCAACGTGTCTATTGTTCTCTGCCTGTGGCTTTCGATATTTTGCATTCTATCTGAGACGTCAGTCATTCACGAAGAAGCCCGCAAGAGCACAAGCGACCGCAAAAAGAAGAACAAAGAAGAGCAAGAAGAGCAAGAAAAGCAACGAACGACAATGGCCGACACTGGCGCCGCGATTGTGGTCGAAACCGCGACCACCACTAACGCTGCCGCCGCGCTATCGAAGGACAATGCGGACGTTGAAGTTGCGCTCGACAACCAGCAAGACGAACTAGATGACGGCACGGACGAAGAAGACGATGAGCTACACGAGCAAGGCGAACGTGTGCACAACCACAGGTTCAACAACAACAGCAACGCGACAGACATGCGCAAGAAGAAGGGCTCATTCCGCATTCTGGGCACGCTCGCGTCCCACCAGATTGAACACGAGAGCAACAATAACGGCGAAGAGGAAGACGACCCAATGGCCTGGGCCGACTTGGAAGAATTCGGTGGCACGAAGAAGACGCTCGAGAAGAAGAAGCCACTGCGCAAACTCACGCCTGCAGAAGTGCGCGAGCAACTGCAGGAGCTACACGAGATCGAGCGTCTGATGCAAGACACGCAGCGCCACAAGAAGCCGAAGCAGGGCATGATCGACACGATCGAGTGGCTCAAGAAGCACAACGAGGCGGTGGAAGCGGCCGGTGCGAATCAGCAGAAGGTGAAGCGCTCGTCGTCGTTTGTCAAGTCGATGCTCAGTTTCTTCTCATCTGGGAGACGCAGTCGCCACGGCAGTCGCAATGAAGACGACGCTGCGCCTGACAGCATCAGTAGTATGACTGATATCCCAAACAACAACAACAACCAAGAGCACAGCAGCAGTTTATTCGACGAGGAGTATGAGCATTTCGCCAAACTCACGACGCCCTGGGGCCAGTGCGAGCTCCAGTGCGACTGGACGCGCGTGGGCTTCGGTCTCCTGAACCAGTCCATCCTGTACGACATCGCTCGCGTGCGCGCAGTGATCACCAAGGGCGAGCTGGGCAGCGCGACGCCGCAGGCGATTGTTGCGGTCGCCAAGTGGCTCACGCTCTTCGACCAACACGTGCACGACGTGATCACGCTCAAGGAGTATCTGCTGGAAGAGCGCACGGTGATCGCGGGCGTGGGCTACAAGGTCACGACGATCTACGACTCGTACAGCGAAGCGCTGGCGACAACGCTCGAGAAAGTGCACGAAGATCGTCGTTATTTGGGCGACGCAATAGAGCACACGTTCAACGAACTCGAGGCGATTTTGAAAGATGAAGTGCTCGCGGTGGAAAAAGTGATCTCGCAGTCGCTCACGGAGGAGCAGGAGTACGAAGCGCTGAGCTGCCTCTTCCACCACCTGAGCGACGAAGAAGGCTGCGGCGTGATCATCGCGAAGCTGCTCGGGTGGATGAAAGTTCACATGGGTGAGACGGATGTGAAGGCGTTTCTCGCGATCTTTGACCACGACATGCAGGACAAGCTCGCGGGCGAGTGGATGCGCCACTATGCGTCGTATCTGCACTTGCTGGACGAGTTCGCGGCGCATTCTGAGACGCCAATGACGTTCTTCACGTAAGGCGTCGAATTCGACAATGGGTGGTGAGGAGACTGGCGACTCGCTCGGACTGGCTCGAAGTCAGAGGAGCCAGAGTAGGGTGTGGAACAAAGGTGTGACGTGTTCATGTGATCAATGAATATTTTTGTGTGCGTGATGCCGTTTCATTCAAATCGTGGTGTGTTGTGCCCTTGCCGCTAATCACTCAACTCAGATTCAACATTCTAGCAGCCTCATGAACTCTGCTACTAGATTGAGTTACGTACCAAGTTTGCACTAAAGCCCTCTCACTAACTACCTACTGCACGAGGTCAACTTCGCCAATGACAAAGTTTGAGCCAACTCCGATCAGTTTTAGATCCTTTTTCAGGTTTGAAAACCTCGGGTCCGCTCACTCAGTCAGCTTGTTGGCGCAGTCACAAGACGCTCTTGAGCACCTCCACTTGCACTGATCTGTTCCTCCACAAACTGCAACGTCGCATTGCTAGAACAACGAACACGAGCAAGTTTACTTCCCACTCTCCTCCGAGCGCTCCGAGGCTATGTGTGGGTGGGGGCGGCGGCCTCCCCCTTGTTGACGAATGCCGCTTGGTTGCGGCAGAGGTCGTCGCGGGTAAATCTAGTCCAGTAGGACTGCTTCCTTTGTACGGATTGCCGTCGGTGTCTACGAGACAGAAACAGATAACACTGGCTGCAGCGGTCTCGACTGCCTGCTGCTCTGCGAACTCCTGCAGCGTGTACACGACTGACGAGATTCTTACGCGCTTCGATGACTCCGACGCGCACATCATCTCGATTAATGCCCGCTGCTGACCACTCAGTTTGTCTGCTGGACGAGATCGGAGCATACCTTTCTTCACCTTAAGACGCACCATCACGTCTGCTGTGGTCCCCACGGCTGCTTCCCCGTCACGGCTTCCAAAATGCACATCGCAAAGCCGTAGTTGTCGGACGCCAGCGTGAGTCTGTCACCACGCAAGTACTCGAGCGACTTCCGCCGTTGCGCGCCCTGCCGCTTCTGGCTCACCTTCACCTCGGTGCTGTTCGGGATGCAGCGCAAGCCAAAGTCCGTGGTCTTGGCGTCGCCGTCGCCGCTGATGAGGATGTTGTCGTACTTGAGGTCGCTGTGCACGATGTTCTGCTCGTGCAGGGACTGCAGTCCGAGCGCGGCCTCATATAGCTTCTACCAGAGCTTTGCTTCGTTCTTGTCACGCACTGGCGCTGGGATGACCTTGTGATTTAAGTGGCTCGCTGTTTCATCGTCTCCGTTTTGCCCGTTTTCGACATCTTCGTCTCGTCATCGTCGTCATCGTCGTCTTCATCGCCTTCTTGGTCGTCGGAGTCGTCTTTTTTGTCGTCTTCTAGCTCTTGCTCACATTCTTCGTCTTCATGTTCTTGCTCGTCGTGCTGCTCTTCCTCCTCTCTGCGCTCACTCATGGTCACCGCGTGTGGCGCTTGCAGTGCGTTCGTGAGTGCGGAAATGCGCGACGACAATCAAACTTGGTTGCACTTTCAACAAGAGTGTGTGTTGTCTTCTTGACCAATCAGATACCGCAGTTGCAGCACAGGCCATTGTTACACGAGCCACTGTACCACAGTCCACTAATCCACTATTCAACTGTACGAGCACGAAGCATTTTGATAAGCGAAAGCAAGCACCAAGGCCACCTTCGACGACATGCGGCTGCGCCAGGTGCTGATCCTCAGCCGCGACCTCTCGCGCTCGACGCAGTTCTTCCAGGAAGGCCTCGGACTCAAGCTGCTGCGCTCGTCCGACTCGTTCGCCGAGTTTGACATCCAGGCGGGTGTGCCGCTCTGCATCAAGCTCGCGCAAAAGTGCGTTGCCTGCTCTTTGGCATTGCATATTGGCTCAAGAGACTTTCTGGTATGCTAATGCTCTGCTATTGTATGTGTGTGTCATGCGTATATGCAGCGAGGCAGCGTGCAGCACGGGCTACTCGCCGTTCCTGAGTTTCGATATCCAGGACCTGAGCGACACAATCCCGCGGCTGCTCATGATGGGAGCGATCATGGACGGCCCCATCAAGTACCCGGCGCACGGCAAGGTGCGTTCAATTGGCTACGTAGGCGCTTGCGTGTATGGTCTGTCTTGCAGATTGCTTATAACACTATGGCTGCGTGGATTGTGTAGGTGGCGGCGGTGCGCTCGCCCGATGGTGTCATGATTGGGCTGTACGAGCCCAACTCGTGGGAGAACGTCACGTCCGTATGAGGAAAAGTTCCAGGCGCCCAGTACTCAGTAGAAACAAGTAGTCGTGGGTGGACGATGTTCCTATCTAAGCGTGTACGTGTTTCATTAACTACCTATCTCTGTGTGTATCTACGAGAGCTTCGAGAACGCGTGGCCGTGGTGCTTCTTCTTTGGGTAGCAGGCGCCACATAGGTCAAAGTCAAAGCAGTCACTACGAAACAAAACAGCACAAGCACAGCATAGATAATAAGCACGTGAGTCAGCCAACTCTTCATACACATCCCAAGCACAAAGTACATAGAGTGACGTACTCGCAACTGTAGTGCGCCTCGACGTTCGAGCGGCCGTCGTAATACTCGCCACAGCCATCGCTGCAGCACATTACCACAAAAAATCAAGCACAAGGACGGGGTCAGTTGTCTTAAGATATAGGAAACAGCCACTTCGCTTTATAGGTCATAGCTTACCAGACAAAGCCGTCGGCCGTGTGGTCGCTGTCTTCATTGTGGCGGTCGTCCAGCTTGTTCGCACAGTGGCACTCGTCAAAGCAGAGCACGTTGCGCTTGTCCGCGTGCTCGATCACCTGTACGCGATGGCTCTTCTTTTCGGTTGGTGGTGGTGGCTTGGCATTGCTCTTCTGCTTCTGCTTCTTGTAAATGTGCGGCTCAAAGTCGTCGTCGTCGTCTTCAGACTTGTCCTCTTCAGATGAAGAATTGATCGTCACGACCTCGGAACCCTTCGTCTCGCTTTTCTTCCCCGAGCCACTCAGATCCCACTTCGCGAGGTCGCAAATGTACTGCACAATGTCGTCGCAGTCACCGAGCAGCGTCAAGTCAAACTCGTTCTCGCTCGCGTCACCCGGCGTGCTCTTCTTGTTGTTGCTCTTGAGTTTCTTCTTCTTTAGCGCGGTCTTGTTGATCACAACCTGTGGGATGTGACTGGGCAGAAAGCCCGGGATCTCCGCCACTGGTGACACTTTCAAGGACGTGCCAATGACCAGCAGCAGGTCCGCCTGGAGCCGGTCTTTCGTGACGCTCGTGCTCACGTGATCGCTCAGCAGCTCGCCAAAGAACGTGATCTCGGGCTTGAGCACGCCGCGGCAGTCGTCCTTCGAGCACGTCGGGATCACGCCCGCTTGGATCACACTCATCAGCGTACTGGTTTGCACGCGATGCTTGCAGCGCATGCAGCTCGACCAGGCGAAGCTGCCGTGGCACGGAATGTACTTGGTCACACCCGCGGCCTCTTCCAACCCATCGATGTTCTGCGAATACAGTCGCAGAAGCTTCTTCTTGTCCTGCAGCATCTTTAGAAAGTGGTGGGTCTTGGATGGCGCTGGTGAGTGGGCAAACACGTTGCGCACGAGCTGGAAGAATGGCGACGGATCCTGACGGAAATACTCGATCTGGAACAAGCACTCGGGTTCGGGGAAGTGCGTGTCCATGTGCTCGATCATGGCGTAGATGCCGTCCTTCGAGCGAAAGTCCGGGATGCCACACGAGACGCTCATGCCGGCGCCCGCGACCACTAGGATCTTTTTGGCTCTCTTCAATAGCGTCACGAAATCCTTGAGCGACTCGATTTTCTGCTTGACTGGCGGCGGTTTGTTGGTGTTGAGGCGCTCAGTGGTCTTGTTGCCTGCGACGCACTGTTAGATTTTACACAGAGAGGAGTGTTAATTGTTGATACTTAAGAACGTGAGGGGATTGTTGGGCGCACCTCGTGACAGCTCGTGTTGCCGAGCACCGATGCAGACTCGAACGGCTTCCAGCAGCGATAATGGTACCTAAGACAACCACAAGATATTGAGTTTGTTGCAGACACAGCTCTAGCCTTCTCTAGCATGTTGATGAGCAAACGCACCAGCGTGAGCAGATCTCGCACTGCATGAATGCGCTCTTGGACTCCTTCTGGCAAATGAAGCAGTCGCTCGGCACGTTCGCCTTGCGCTTGCGCTTCGCTGCGCCGTTGCTCGTGCCAGCGGCATTGCTGCTACTGCTGCTACTATTGCTGCTAGCTCCCGTGATCCCATCGCTGCGTGTGAATCGCTTTCTCTTCTTCCTCTTGCTGCTGCTGGCGCCATAGGACTCGTCGTCCTCGGACGAGTCGTCCTCACTCGAGTACTCAGGGATCTGCTGACCGGACGACAGCACCGCGTAGTCGACACCCTGGAGCTTGGCGCGGCGCGAGAGCCGCTGGCGAGGGCCCGTTGACGCAGGCATTGGTGTCGATCGCGAGAGAAAGAGTGTGTGCCCAAGTCGGGTGTGACGGCCGTTAACCTTGTGATAACGCTTGTGTGACTCTGTGGGGGGACTGACACCGGCGAAGGAATGAGCGAACTGCTGATGGGCTGATGCTCGAAATTGAAGGGGACACCACTTTTCCGTGTTGATGGCTGTTTTGGCGCCAAATTGACTCTTTTAAGTACGATTTATATTAATAAATCCGATTCGGCTGGAAATGTCCGCACCGACGCATTCGCGCCTTGCTGTCCATTCGTTTTCTCCATGACTACGACTTAGTAGTCTCATTATGAAGACAAGCTCACGGAGAAGCCCAGTATGGGAAGCTTTAGAAAGACTCGCTTTATGCAACTGGAACCCTCATGGCTTTCAGTTGCTTGAGGTCAACTTCGCTTTTCCAACTCCACCCGCTATGATTCAAGACGAGGAGAGTATGACTCTCAGTGTAAGGATGAACCATCACTCTCAGCGTGTTGGCCAGCAACATTTTTCCTTTCCCATTTTACAAACATTCAAGATAGCAAACGAACAAAATAGCGTAAACATCGAGCACGTGCCTCACGTGCTTGGCACGTGCTGTAGGTTGAAGATTCATTGTAGATAGAAAAAAAATCAAAAGAATCCAGTAGGGGTAAAGACACGACAGCATCTGTGTCCTACGGCATAGACACGCGCCTGTGTCCTACGGCCCATGTCCTGCACACAGGGTGCCCCCTCTGGACAAGAAACAAAGAGGCAAGAAGACAGGAACAAACAAGTAGGCTCACAACTCTCACTTTCCAATTAACCATCAACAACAACAATCACTTCTCCTCAAGCTCCCCTTCACCTTCGCTTTCTCCGTCTCCTCTTCTCCATCTCCTCTTCTCCTCGCCACGCATTCGCCGTAGCACGACCGTCCGATCCACACCACTTCTCTCCAACTTGCTTCCTCGCTCGCTCTACGCCAGACCAGCGCTCATCTCGCTCGGTCCTTCAGCTGCTGTCTACAGTCCACGCTCGCTAAAGTGTGGACGACCCTTACACTTGTTTTTTTCTGTCGCTGGCGCTTCAGTTCCTGCTTTTTTCACGGAAGTTCACTCCGTGATCCGGGTTTCTAGGAGGAGGTTAATTGATAACTGAGGATATATTGATCGTTACGAATGGCAAAGAGCTGGTCGCTCTGGCGGCCCAAGACGATCACTCGCAAGCAGCAGCTTGAGCCTTTGCGTGAGACGCTTCGCTGAGCGAGCCACGTCCCGTGCGTTCGGGCAAGGCATCCAGCTTGCTTGCAGTTGCGCAACGATAGATTCATTTCCATATGCATTTCAGCGCACGCGCATCTCGGAGCGCGACGACAGCCTAACGAGCCGTGCACCACTGAGTTCGCACAATGTTGAAGCATCGGGCAAAGTGTGGGTACAAAGTAGCTGGGTACAAAAGAGCAGCGGATCTGCTGGTGGGTCCGTCATACACACTGACGCTCGTACACCGGTGGACAATCCGACAGAACACTTCCCATTAAAGCGCGCGTCGAGACGCAAGCGATTTCTTCAGCAACGCCACTTCGGGATTTCTTCCGTTCTAAGTAATCCAACGCTGGAGTAGAACTGAGATGTCTTCCAGCATTTTCCCTGCCAGTTCCCAGGAGATTTCAGCTTCGTCCAGGCTGTGACGGGCTGTCGCCACACATAGTTCTGATGCATATTTTAGGGCCTTGTAATTGGCCGACTTTAGTGACTTGGCAGTATCTAATTGGTCGGTGGCTTATTGCCGCTAGCCAATGAGATGATGCCACGTCATTATTATTGCTGCATGTCTTTGTGTTCTGGCTGAGTGCCAGAATCAGCATTTGATTTGAGAATACAGAATTGGTTTTGCACCTTAAGTAACAGATCGTCTCGACCTTCAATCGAGACCGACGCTTCCTCTACTTCACGTGTAAGCTAAAGTAACGGAATTGAGCCCCGTTACACAGGCCGAGCCATTTGACCTGCACCTGCCACTCGTGAATGTCTAGATCGATGCGGCAGTCACAAAACTCTTCGACGAGATGGCCACCATCCGCGTGGATGAGTGGTCGCGCAGCTCAGCAATAACTTCGCGACCACCTTCTGCGTGCAGTTTAAGTCGACTTGCGTAGTGCTTGGAGATTTCGTATGGTGCCAGCAGGTTCTGCACCTCGAAGACCCAGTCACTGGTGACATTAACGACACGATGCGGTCCACGCCAGCGTATCGCGAGCTTGCTATTCTTCTTCAACACCAAGTCGATCAACTTGAAGTCTCCCAGCGCGAAGTTGGCCCATCTTCTCTTGGCATAGTCGCAACCTTGTTTCGTCCACTACTTTGCTTGACGATCTCTTGGTGCATCCTGTCGACAGCACGACCCAACGCTTGCACACTGGCGGCCTGTCTCTGCATATACTCGTCAATTGTGATTGGGCTGAACTCAGGCGGGGCCAGCACAGCCGAGATTGGAGTAGGTGCTGAAAGCTGCGTAAATGTCGTGACTGGGCCAACGCCGTCAAGGCGATCTGGCGGCTGATGGTTCAAGGTTACTTGGACAACTGGAACGATCACTGGCCAGTCGCTAATTGACAGTCTTTTTCGCTCATGAGAGCACGGATGCACTTCAATACGAGACGATTCACGACTTCAACGCTTCCGTTTGACCGCGAGCAGTAAGCCGTGGTGAAGTGATGATGCGCACGAAACAGTTTTGCAGCCGACTCGATCAGCGAGCGGTCCTCGGCTGTTGTGTTGAACACATGGGCGAAGGGTTTGTTTGTGATGCTTAGGTTCCACGCCTCACGATTAAAGATCAACTAAGCGCTCAGTTGCGCATCGCTGCTCGCATGCTGGGCTCCGCCGCGCCGAAACGAGTAAAAGGAGAGATTGCTGTTGACGCCTGCCGCTGCCGCGATTCGAGCCAGAAGCTGAATGACGTTGTTGTGAATCCCGAGCGTGGTTTCCGACTTGGGCGGGCGCATGTCGTTTGCTGCTGGCAACGCGCTCGAGCCGCGTTCGAGAAGCTCAGCCAACGGGATCGACCGGCCAGCGTGCATCAGCCCTTGAGCTGTCGGAGGGGGCGCTGGTTGAGTAGACGGGCGCTTGGGGCTTGCTGAAGCAGCAGCGTTAACACCACAGCGTGGATTGGGCACGTCGCGAGGTTATTTTCGGGAAACAGAGTCAGTTTCTACTTGTGATAAAGTGGGTTGCCAAATCCTTGGCAAAGGGACAACTGGTCAACGGGTAAGACGAGCAGCCCTGATATACAACTGAATTGCTCACATTGTGTACCCAGTTCGTGTCCTTGTACAGTGATCCGACTGCCCTCCTAGGCGGGATTTGAATCCATCTTGGCGATAGTGTCAAATGGCAAACATGTAGATGAAATATGCATTCGAGGTTGGCGCTATCCGAAATAACCTTCTTTGATCGGGACGAATTCTCATCCCTCTCTCATCGGGTCAAATCGGGGTGTCAACGCCTTGGCACGGCATATAAATGCACTAGTTTGGAGACAAGCACACTCATACTTAAACTTGGAGAACTCCTTGAAGAACCAGGATTTCGCCTGCCTGAAGTAGAACATGACTGTGTTTCGAGCTAAAGTCTTTCCATTCTTCCCCGTATTAAATGCTAAATGATATCCAAGCTGATCCACAAGAACCTTAAAGCTACTCCCACCGTCATCACGCTTAATGCACACCTTCACGTATGCAATACTAATGTTCTCACTGGCAAGAAACTGCAGTAATGAATTCACAGCAGTACGCTGCGCGTGCTTGCTGTTCAAAGCTCCCAAACATTCCAAACTCATGGTTATCTGTCCTAGTTGTTCCTACTTGTCGGAATGAAACCAAATGCGCTGCAATCCCTGAGCACGTGGAAATGAGTGGTGGAGAGAATATTTTTCATTGACTCTGACGTTATGCGTCGGAGTCGCTCTGTTACGACTGACTAACCGCTCTGCCATTCTATTGGTGGAAATTATACGATAACAACCTTTTTATTGGCCAAAATTAATAGGAGGTGTTTTTATTGGCCAGCTTCGACTATACAAATACCAAGTGTTATCGGAATGGTGACAATATTCATCCATATAATTTCATTCATCCTTCTTCATGTTGTGGCCATTCCGCAATTTCGGGAACTCGCTTGATTTCGTTGCGCCATGCGTTGCTGCTGCGGTTGACTGACTGGCCGGCTGTCTTGTCTTGATCTCTATGTTACCGCCGCGTGTCAACTTGCGCGCGACTCCCTGTTGGCCCTGTCGATTACTTGCTTTATAGCGTAAACTCGCGCTCGTCCGCCTTCTTCGGATAGGACGGCACGCGGCTATCACGAGCGGCGTACTGCGGCGCTGATGGTGGCGGGTAGGACGGCACGCGGCTGTTTCGGTCGTACTGCAGTGCAGAAGCAGTCGCAGCTGGGGCATCGCCACCGTTGTTCCCATATCCATTTCCATAGTAAGGCGCCGCGACGATCGGCATCTCGTGGCTACGGCGGTCCGGAGTGATCTGCAAAATCTCCACGTCGTCCTTGCGCGAGCCCAGACGGGGCGTCGTCGCGTCTTCATTCTGAAGACGCTTCTTTTCTCGACTCTTCATGAACGCACGCACGGAAATGAGGATCGAAAGCTGCAGTTCATAACAGGAAGGGGACACGTCAGTTCAGTGATGAATTGAGACGATGAGCGTGCTCAGGAATCAAATGAACGTACCAGCGCCGCGACACCACCACCGATCGTGACGATCCACTTCCACGTTGGCATCTGGTCGCACGCTGGCGCTCCCGCCCAATCCGACACACATACGCACTGCTTCACACCTGGGCACAGTCATAAGATCACACATGATCACCACAATGTTTAGCATCATGGCCGAGAGCATCAACCCATTGGGACGCAACGTAGTCAGAAGCTTGAAGGCATCCTTACCGTCAACGACCTTGATCGTCGCTCGACTGACGTTGCATTCCTCAACCGACGAGTCCACGGAGCTTGAGCCCGACGTCGAAGACGGGCTCGGTGCGGTCGTCGTGACTGGCGCCGACGGCTCCGACTCACAGCTCGCACCGGCGTCGCCCTGAACGACCTGGAATTGAATACAAAGAGATCGAATAACAAATTCATTTATGAGCCACCGCACATCATAGAGCTCACATACTGAGGCAACATGCACACATGACACACAAACGTACCGTGACGGACTTCTCGTACGAGGCCGAGCGGCAGGCGTTGTCGCCCCAGCCGCGGAACACGATCTTGCCGATCGAGTTGGCGCAGATCATGAAGTAGCCCGACTTGACCGTCGCGGCCGTGTCGCTAATCGTGGGCGTGTTGATCTTCTTCTGGCCATCCTTGAGCGCGATGTACGTCACGTTCTTGACGTCCGTCCACTTCATCTTGATCCATGTGCCGGTTTTGACAGTCGGCGTCGTGCCATCGCTCGCGTACGTGATCGTGTCGGTGTACTGCGGCTCGCCGAGTGTGCCGCACTCGAAGCAGCAGACGCGCTTGGCGTTTGCAAGGCCGCACTGATTGTAATCGAGCGGGTCGTAGTCGTAGGCTACGGGCGACACCTTGCCGATGCACGTGCTGCAGCACTCGGACTCGGCGCCGAGCGCCACCGTCACGAGCAGCAGCGCCACGACCGCCAGCGTCATCTGCCTCATCATGGTCGCCATACTTGTCCTATGTGTTGTTGTTGATGGTTTCCTGTTCGGGAATGGCCGGCTTGCTTGCTGGCCTTGTGTTCGTTTGTTTGTTTGCGTGCCTCGCTTGTGATGAACGAGCGCAAGAGCCACTTGCTTGCTTGTGTCTTGCGCTTCGAGTTGTTGTTTGGATCTTCAACGCGCTGACCTGCTACTTGCTGGACCGGTAGCGCTTGGGCGAATGGAAGGCTCGATAGGTATCTATGGAAGCATTCGGACACAAAAGAGCATAAAGAACGGATCGTGTGAATACAATCACATCGAGATGCGAGGGCATGTAGAGACGCTATCATCCATCGCGCGCACTTCTTCTACCTTCTTGGCCGCAGCGACAGCAATGTTTTGCTTAGAGGGGGAGGGGGTCGATCGGCCGCTTGCACTCACTTGTTCGTTATCCGCACTGGCTGTCGCTCGTCGTGCGCGCACGTTTGCTCGCGCTTGCGTTCGCTCGCTTGCCTGCTGGCTTTCCGCGCGATTGTGGTCTGTTTGACGCGCTTTGTGCGACTTTATTTCTTGTTCGTTGGAGAACTGACTACAAAGTGTTTTAAACAAAAAGTTCTACTATACAAATTTCAAGTACAGAGTAAATCTTGATAAATTAATACCTGTGTAGAATAATGTATTGCAGATGTGTTGCTGTGAAACTCAATTCTCGCATCATTTGTATAATCAAAATTGATAATTATGCCTTTCCGAGATGTTGGAATAGGAAAAAGAAAAGTGGGAGAGAATATTGATCTCCAATTGTTGCTCGCACTCTGATTGGCTGATAATTCTCCCATCAACAATCCCAGCTGCGTTCGTTGTGTGCTTGTGATTGGAAACAAAGCCGCAAAAGCCGATGCAAAAATCCAGTGTACGTTGGAGTCAAGCCAAACAAAGGCACCCAACCACACATCTGAGGAAAAGTGATCCAGCCATGTGTTTCCTCGCGTTTGCTACTAATCCCAAACGAACAACCCAAAGCAATCAAGGCTTGTTTCTGAATGGTGCTGTACAACAAGCATTTCACTGACCCGTTCAAGCAAGCATGTGCGCGAATCTCTCGTGGAGCCATGCCATGCGCAGGTGGTGGTGGCTGCGCTTTCCAATCTATCACTGGGTGAAAAAACGTCGCACTGCTGCTGCTACTGCTGCTGTTCGGGAAGATTGTCTCGGCTTGCGTGAACTGTGGGAATAAAAAAACGCTGGCGAAGAGCGCTTGAGTCAGTCAGTTGACCAGTGGCTCCACTCGCCAGGCTTCCCGCCAAGAAGGAAGGTGCACAACGCTTTTGCTTGTGTGTGCTATTAGCAATTACAGCCTGCATCTTGTGCCAGAGCATATGAGCACTTACGGGGGCTCACTACTAGTACATCAGCTTTTCGCCCACACCTGCTTGGATCGCTCTCCTATTGTGTGTAGCCATCTCGTGCAGCAGTGAGCTTCGCATTGGCTGGTTGGTGGTGAGAGGAGCGATATGTATTGCAACTCAGAAGCAATATTTTGCGTCCGCTGTCGCAGCCTCGGTGTCCCAAGCTTCTCTTCCTGACCGCCTTCTTTCTCTGAGCTTCGATCCTTCCAGTCGACAACAGCCACTATCATCAAGACCGCAACATGAGTTCCTCCACTTGTGAACATGCGCATGTATCCATTGCATTTGTTGCCAGCAACAACACAAGTCGGAGTTGCGCTTGCTCAAGGTTACGCTGCGTCCGATGGACACACTTGAAGCGCTGGCCGCCGCGATGGTCCTCCTTGTGGATGAATGCTAGGAATGCTTGCATTCGAATTGTATTCTTGCCGATTAAACGTTGTCGAGAATCCAGTAGCAGTCCTCAATAAGAAGGCAAGACCTTCAGCCATTCAATCCTGCCGCTCCTCTCTGCGAAAGACGCTCGCATCATCTGAGCCAATAAAGAGCGCAAACGAAAGAAATGCACCCATTCCTACACTATACACACTTGCAAGTGTATACCCACCTAGCATACAAACTTTCATACAAAATCCCGCACCAGGGATATTTTCCGTCACAACAGAAAGGAGTCACACACCGCCATGTCACGAGGGTTCGACTGCACCCACTGATTTCTATCATACTCAACGTCATACTAAATCCAAACCCACGCAAGCCTTGCTACAACAGCCGCCCAAAGGACGATTCATCATTCGCGGATTTCCCTTCTTCCCCCAGTTCAACCAAGCGCCACCCGATCGAAGTCCGCACTCTCACTAGCAAGCACCGTTCTCTCTCTCTCTCTCTTACGACCATCTGCTTGCGTGATTGGGGGAGTGAGTGAGCGTCAGCATGCAGCGCCGCGAAAGCAGTCGCCGCCGTGCGCAGTCCAACTACATCCGCGTGGAGAGCGAGCCCGCGCTCGCGCACCTGCAGTCCTCCCGTGGACTTCAAGGCAATAATGAGGCCACATCGACGGCGCCGCAAGGAAGCCAACAGCAGCACCAGTACCGTCAGCACGACTCAGGCACACCGCCTGCGGGCCGCGCGCCGCCGCCGCCCACGACGACCGACATCTTCGAGACGCTGCAAGCCAAGTTTGGCTTCCAGAAGAGCAGCGTCGACAACCAGAAGGAGCATTTCGTCTACTGGCTCACGAACTACCAGCTCCGCGTGCAGCACGAGCAGATCCGAGGAAGCACGCTCAGTGACGTGGCTGCGACGCGTGTCGCGCTCGCGCGTGTGCACAAGAAATTTTTCAAGAACTACGTCTGGTGGTGCAAGTTCCTGCGCACGAAACCGTACTTGGCTGGCACCGCGAAAGTGCAGCACCAGCAGCAACACGTCGACGATGCGGGTACCTCGCTCGTGATGGAGAAGCAGCTGGCGCTTTTCTTGCTGATCTGGGGTGAAGCCGGCAACATGCGCTTCATGCCCGAGTGCATCTGCTTTCTGTACCACAGCATGGCGAACAAGCTCGACGAGGTCGAGTATCTGCCAAACGTTGAAGAAGGGTTCTACCTGACGAAGATCGTTCGCCCGATCTACGACGTGATTTCGATCATGCGCACCGCCGCGGCCCCAGAAGGCGCCAGGCCGCTCGACCACCAAGACGTCACGAACTACGATGATGTGAACGAGTTCTTCTGGCTGCCTGGATGTCTGGACTTCGATGAACTCAACGTCGCTGAGGCGCTCAAGGTGCACGACTCCAAGACGTTCAAGGAGAAGCGCAGCATGTTCAACCCACTGCTGGCATTCTTCCGGATCTGGTTTTTCCTCGTCGTGATGTTCCACATCATGTTCGTGTTCGTGTACGTCTCGTACCGTGCCGACAATGGTGATACCGGTGGATTTCGCTTCTACGGGAACTTCTTCAGCACGAGCCAGACCGACCTCCGCGCGCACTCGATTTACTCGATCTTCGTCACGATCACGTTCCTGCTTGCAGTGAAAGTGGGTCTCCAGATGTGGCTGTACGGAATGCGCATCTACAAGAACGTCTGGCTCATCTTAGGTGTGTTCTTCCGACTCTTCTGGCACACCTTCTTCTTCGCGTTGTTCATGCTGGTGAACGTCTCTCCAAGTGAAAGCGCGTTTCTGGGTTCCAAGAGCTCGATGCTGCACGGCGGTGGCAAGGCCGGCACGTACCTCTCCATGGGTCTGCTGTACGTGATCGTTTACAGCATTCCAGTGGTGTTCTCGGCGTTCCTGCGAATGTTCTGCGCTCGCGGTGTGTGGAGCATCCGCATCCTGAACGGATTGGATGGAACGAGACGCCAGTACATCGGACGGAAGATGGCGCAACCGTGGGCTGCGTACAGCCAGTACGCACTGTCGTGGATGATCATCTTTGTCTGCAAGTTTGCCTTCAACCTGCAGTTCATGGTGAAGCCGCTGGTCGGACCATCGATCGTGATCTACGACATCGCGATCTCCGACAAGCAGCGCAGTAACGGGATCATCGAGTCGAACCACAACATCGCGTTCATCTTCGCGTTGTGGGTGCCGGTGTTCGTGGTCTACATGTACGACTCGCAGATCTACTTCATCTTGTTCCAGACGATTGTCGGCTTGGTGATGGGGCTTCGCATGAAGCTCGGCCACTACATCGACCTTCCGCAGCTCAAGGCTGGACTGTACGCTGGACCAGACCAATTCGATCTCCGCGTCACGACTACCCAGGCGAAGCTCGCGCAACAAGAAACGACAAACATGTCCGCTTCAGGCAGAGGAGATGCTATCGACCATGTGCGATTGCGTTTCGCGATCATTTGGAACGAGGTGATCAGCAACTTCCGCTTAAACGACCTGCTGGACGACCGCGAGACCGTGATGTTGCAGTACCGCATTCTTGGCAAAGGCGAGCATATTGAAGACCCGATTTTCCTGCTTGCTGGATCGCTGACGAAGGCTGTCACACTTGCCTCGTCTACCGCGACGAACAAGTGGGACACGCAGAGTCTTATCAAGAACTTCGAGAACGCCAAGATCCTCGACGGTGTGAAGGACGGGCTTTACTTGCTCCGCGAGATCTTCACTCTGCTGCTTGGCGACAGCGATGAGCAAGGCGGCGCTGTGACGGTGCTGGACCACCTGTACAACTCCCCGGACATCGTGTCAATGATCGACTTTGCGCATTTGCCTGAACTTGCGGACGAAATCACGGAGCTGCTCGGAACGATTCTCGATTTGCCAGAGGACCTCTCTGCCATTGAAGACCCAGCTAACCAGAGCGCGCGAATGGAATTTCAAGTGCAGGTTGGCCAGATCACACACTCTGTGCGCAACACGTTCAAGATTGTCGGAAAGATGCTGAATGATAGCGCCCTCGTGCGACAGCTCGAGAACTGCAAGTTCCTTCAGTTCACGCCAGATCTCGCGTATCAGAAGCACCAGCTGCTGTCACTGTATCATGCCGATGTGATGCTGCAAAACGGCTTCTTCTCGGCACACCGACGCGAAAACGATGAAAGTTCTGCTTCGTCGTCTCGTTTTGCGAGAGAAGACTTCATTTCGGGCTGCACGCGTCTTTTCATCTTGATGCGCCTCGATATCGCCGATTCGCTGCCACGGTGTGACGAAGCGAAGCGTCGAATGGGTTTCTTCCTTCACTCGCTTGGGATGGACATGCCGCAAGTCCTGTGTCTGGAGGCGATGCCGTCTTTCTCTGTCATGACGCCTTACTACAGTGAGACGGTGCTGTTCACGCTGGACGAGCTGAAGAACCCCGTGCACTCAAACCCGCTGTTTGAAGCGATCGACAAGAAGGCGACGATCAAGGGTCGCTCGGAGCTCAGCATCATCAAGTACTTGGTCGCTCTCCATGCTGAAGAATGGCTCAACTTCTTGGAGCGTATGAGCGTGGCAACTCTAGAAGAGGCAATTGCGACTGTCCCCATGCAAGTCCGTCTGTGGGCTTCGTTGCGAGGACAGACTCTTGCGCGAACTGTCCAGGGCATGATGATGTACGAGGACGCAATTCGCCTCTTGCGATGGCTCGAGCTGTACGCTGTTGCTGGGATGAACGAAGACACGAAGGCGTACGAGATGAGCCGCATTTCGGCGCTCAAGTTTTCCTACATCACCGGGTGTCAAATCTACTCTCAACAAGTGGCGAAGGGGGATCACCGAGCTGACGACATTGATTTCCTGATGAAGAAGTACCCGAGCTGGCGAGTGAGCTTCGTGGACACGATCAAAGACAATGGCAGTACGCGCTTCGACTGTGTCCTTGTGAAGGCCGAGGGCGATGAAATCGTCGAAGTCTACCGCTACGAACTCCCTGGCAACCCAATCCTGGGTGAGGGCAAACCTGAAAACCAGAATGTTGCGCTCCCGTTTACTCGAGGAGAGTACCTGCAGACGATCGACATGAACCAAGAGCACTACTTTGAAGAAACCCTGAAGATGCCAAACTTCTTGGCGACGGCGACCTCAAGCGGCGAAGAAGTGACGATCATCGGAATGAAGGAGCACGTGTTCACAGGCCGTGCGTCTTCGTTGGCTCGCTTCATGACGCAACAGGAGTTGGTGTTCGTGACGTTGACCCAGCGTGTGCTCGCCAAGCCTCTTCGATCACGTATGCACTATGGACACCCCGATGTGTTCGAGAAGTCATTCGTCATGACCAGTGGCGGTGTCTCGAAGGCCAGCAAAGGCATCAACTTGTCTGAAGACGTGTTCAGCGGCTACAATGTGACACTTCGCGGCGGGTTGGTGACGCATGTCGAATTCATGCAGTGCGGAAAAGGTCGAGACGTGACGTTGAGCCAAATCAACGCTTTCGAAGCAAAGCTGTCGAATGGTTGTGCTGAGAGTTGTCTGAGTCGTGAAGGCCACCGCATGTCGAACAACCTGGACTTCTTCCGTCTGAACTCGATGTTCTACGGACACTTCGGCTTCTACATCTGTAACGCGCTGACTGTGCTCTGCGTGTACATTTACGCCTACGCCAAGTTGTACGTCGTCACCCACGAAGAGATCCAAATCAGCGCAGTGAAGACTTCGAATAGCTTGAGCGCGCTGGCCACCGTGATGAGCACGCAGTACATTCTGCAGTTCGGCATGCTGACCACACTCCCGCTTCTAGCGACGTTGGTCGTCGAGTTTGGTCTCAAGGAAGCGTGTTTCCGCGTGTTGGAGCTCATTTCCACGCTCGGCATCGTGTTCTACGTCTTCCTCACGGGTACCAAAGCGCACTTCTACGACGTCGCGCTTATTCGTGGTGGCTCCAAGTACCGAGGTACTGGGCGAGGATTCGCTATCACGAGAGACCCGATGGTGAACTTCTTCAAGGAGTATAATGTGTCGCACTTTCGCAAGGCGGTGGAGCTCATTGGCGTGATGATCCTCTTCGGCATGTGCGGGAACTTCGCCATTGGCGAGGGTGTGTACGATGATTACTGTGCGACTGCTAGCTTCAACTGTACCAAGTCGCCTGACTTGGTTCCTGCAAACATCACGGCGTTGGATGCCTACAGCCGCACGCCCCAAGGCTACGGTGTGGCTTCGTTCGCGGTGCTGCTACTTGGAGCTTGCTGGCTGCTTGCGCCGTTCCTCTTCAACACTGATGGATTGGTGCTCAACAAGACGAACATCGACATCTCGAACTGGTTCGCGTGGATGATGCGGGTGAAACAAGAGGACGACTTGATTGACGACGATGACAAGAACTCGTCTGGTGTTCCGAAGGACGGATGGCTAGAGTGGTGGGCCGCGGACGTCGACTTGATGGTGAACCTCGGACCGATGGGTAGAGCGACGTACTGCATTCGAGAACTCCGTCACCCGCTGGCGATGTACTACGTGTTCACCACGCAGTTTTCTCTCACCGACATGATTTGGTTGATCGCTGTGATTATCTTCATCTGGATCGGTCTGGTGGTCGGCGGAATGGTGATTCAGTCCACCCTCGCGAAGAAGCAGAAGCTCACCGTGTTGACGGTGCGCGGAATCGTGTACATGGCGGTCGTGATCGGTGGTCTCGGCGTGGTTCCTATTATCATCGGCGGAGCTGCTGGCTGGTACATCACCAAGTCACTGGTTCTCTCGAGCGCGATCTTCCTTGGGCTGAACTCGATCTGCCAATTCGCACTTGCTCTGCACGGCGTGTACGGATTCCCTCTCGCGATGACGCGTCCAGTGGTTGCGCTTGGGTTCTTGTTCGACATGCTCGTCGGCGCCTTCCTGGTTGTACCGCTGCTGGCACTCTCGTTCCTGCCGTTCATGCGAATTCTGCAATCCCGGATGCTGTACAGCGGTGGCTTCTCGCGTTCGCTGAGCTCTGGTTCCGAAGTCGCTGCATCGCTCGTGATTATTCTCGGTCTCGTCGCTGGGTTCGTGCACGGCTTCATGGTCTGCTTCGTGTATGGTTTGGGCTACTTGAACGACTCGAGCGACAACTTCGTGAACACTTCGTTCAATTACTTCGTGATAAACTCGCTTGCCAGCGACGATCGCTTACTGTCGTGGATGAAGCAAGGATACTTGAAGACGGTCTGCGCTGGCGCCTCGGTTGTCGCGGTGCTGTTGAGTCTTCTTTTGAGTCGCTTCTTTGGGAGACGATGGAGCATGGTGTCCGGATGCATCTGCATGGCAGCCGGCATGGTGCTGAACTTCATTTCGTCGAGCTCCGTGATCATTCTGGCGTGCGTGCTCGGTGCGAGTGGCACTGCGATCCTGGCGATGAACTATCTCATGTACAGCTTCGAGATTTGCACGAAAGGATGGCGTGGGAAGAGCGTGGTGCTCTTCTTGCTTGGCAGCATGCTCGGCTACATGGTGCATGCGATCATGCAAGCTAAGGTCGACGAAGATAAGATGAAGACGAATTCTGGTTCCACACCAACGAACAACTGGCGACTCGCTCCGCTGTACGTCGCGGCGCCGCTTACTGTTCTCCTCTGCGGAATTTTGAAGTTCATGCCAGAGAGTCCGGTGTGGCTCATCCGCCACAACCATCAGAAGCACGCGAGAAGAGTGCTGGCTCGACTTCGCCAGAGAGAAGACGTGCAGATGGACATGGCGGCGATCGAAGACGAGCTCAAGGTGTCAACGACGAAGGAGAACAACCTCGCCTTCCGCATCAGCTTTGTGTTCGTGCTGCAGGTGCTCGTGGGGCTACTGATGTCGCACGGGCTTCTCTTCCGTAAGCAGCTGAGTGGGACCGAGGGCGATACGGATAAGGCCGCGAAATCCAACTGGCTCATCTACTTCTCGATCTGCACGGCCGCGGGTCTGTCGTTCGGTATCTTCCTCGTGGACAACGTGCGTCGAAAGACGATCCTGAAGGAGTTTCTGCCGTTCGTCGCGCTTCTGTCGCTGTTCTGCGGTATCTCCGGCAAATTGACGAACGGCCAAGGCGGGTTCATCCAGGCGCTGCTCTTCATCATGTACATCGCAGCGGGACTGAGTCTGCTGAGTGCGGCGTGGCTGTCGGCGATGGAGATGTTCCCAACGCCAAGCCGCCCTCTGCTATTCACCGTGTCGCTCTGCGTATTCCACCTGACGCAGGCGATTGTGTACTTCGCGCAGCCGTCGTTCGCGGTGACGCATTTCATCTTCTGCGTGATCTGTGGAGCGATGACTGCCGTGCTCTTCGTGTTCTGCGCGAGTACGAAGACTGGCGCGATCCAGCTCAAGAGCGAGAAGAAGCGCCAGAAAGAGGCTCAGGCGGCCACGGACGCTGCTGCAATTGTTGCTGCGGGACTCGATGACGCACAGACACAGGGGGAGAACCAGTTTCAGTTCCGGCGCCAGCAGTCGCGCTTTACGCGCAACTCGGCGAACGTCTCTCGCCGTGTGCCGTACCTGGACCCGACTGGCGAGAGCAACGAAAACATTCTCTCGGATGGGGCGAGCCTCAACTTTGACGACAACAGCAGCAACAGCAGCCCCAAGGCCCCATACGTCACGCGCGTGTCCGACTCGTTCGACCTGATCGAGGAGTTTGACGGTAACGACGACGGCGCCAACACGCAGAACTTGCTCACACACGAGATCGCGTATCCGGTGCAGCAGTCGCGCTCGCAGTCGTTCCTGCGCTCGCAGTCCTTCCCGGACGCCGACATCAAGACCGAGACGCTCTACAAGAAGCTGTAGGTGCTTATATATCATGTAACTATGCTGACGATAGAGCCAGAGAGACAAGGAGCTCGCTAGATAGGAGGAGAACTGGTCCGTCGTTCAGCGGGGCAATGGTGAATATGCCATTGCGTTCATTTGCTTCAAAAGACCAAGCAGTGTAATCAGACTGTACGATTTGACTGTCGAGAGACGGCACAGAGAGACTCAATGGGCGACCGGCATCATCCGAAGCAACCGCTGGTCAGGGTCATACTGCTCCCGTCTTATCAAAATCCAGCGCCAGTGGGTCAAGACCGAGAGGGTCATAGCAAGAGAGCAGGGGTCCATTTTCAGAAGGCGATCTCAACACATCCGAGTGTGCGGCACACAGCAGCGTCAGCCAACCGAGAGTCGGGCTCCAAAGGGACGCAAAGCGAGTGGAATAGCGCATGTCTGGCGAAGGATCGCTGCCATGTGCTTTGAGAGAGCAGGGCGCGGAGCATGAGCATGAAAGCTCGACGCGACGTTCATGCCTAGCGGAAAGCGTGAAAGAGTAGCTTTGAAGAGGTGCCTCTGAGAGCACAGAGAATGAAAACCATCACTCCGCTTTGCTCCCGACTATAGACAGCAAAAAGAATCTGCACTACGTTTGCTGATTGCTCGAGCCTCCTCCTCGCGTAAATGCTATCGGTGGTGGATGTCCTTGCGCTCTCC
>JAASGT010000473.1:0-24390 GCA_023334315.1 Globisporangium alternatum | reverse complement strand
TGAAGCACATGATTGATCAGGTTTTTGTATTCCAGTTGACTGTCTCCAGTTTCTGAACGTCCGATACGAACGTAATATTTTTTGAATATACTGCAGAGAGGTCTTGAACGGCACTTATCAAATGCTCACCAGCTCCTAACAAAATCAGAGGACTAACCAGATCAAAAGAGGTGACTGACGTCTTCTTCGACTTCAAGATGCGTACTATCGAGGTTGTGATCGCGCAGTCATATCAGCTAAACCACGCAAACGCGGGGAGTAAGGCACCAATTTCAATGTTGAGTAAAGCTTGAGAGGAGAAAACCGTAGTAGTACTCGTATTATAGGGAGCCTTGGACAAGGCAAAAATATCATTGATATGAGGTTTATTATTCAAATCTCCTGATGTTAACCTCTCCGTCTGAAAACGGATAGCCCTCGTAAAACCCGTGCAAATAATGCGTTCTATAACGCAAATGACAGTCTATTTCAAGCTCATGCTGTCGCGAGCAAAAGCCTTCACGCCATCAAGTCAAGGCACATCAAGCCCTTTCTTCCTCCTCTCAACCTACGGACTCTTCAAATCGACTCTTGAGCCACCACCGATGCAGATCCACCTCCACGGTCAATACTCTGTCGAGCGCGCCTTTGCACTGGACGAATACACGCGGAGGACGTCGTTCAGCCGCGTGATCCTCGTCTGCTTCGCGACTGTCGTGCCGTCACTCGCGGGGATCTTGGCATTCGACGCTGTCCCTCTTCGAGACCCGTCTGAAGGCTGGGACCACAATGGCATGATGTGGTTTCGACTCTTTGGTGGCGTGTTCATGTTCACCGTCGGTATCCTGCTTCAGCTAACAGCCGATGTACCAGCAGCGGCATTATCGATTAGACAATGCATCGTGATCAGCCTCTTCACTGCCGCCGGGTACGTGGCTGTGGGGGTACTGATCGCGAAGTACTGGGTGTATCCGATACCGTTCGGGTTCTTCATCCTCATGCCGTCGTGGTGCTTCTTATTCATACTATCAGTGGTATTCGCGATCGGAGTCAAGAACATACGCAAGAAGCCGGAACTCCAGACCCAACTGAGTGCCTTCTACAAGCAAATGCGCGTCGCGAGCTGCTTTCTTCCGATCTATCTGGGCTACAACGTCGTGTTCCTCCGGTTGACTAGCACGAGTCGTCTCGCATTCGTGATCGTATTGCCTGTAATTAAGATCATCCTGAAGCGAATTGTCGCGAAGGTAGCAGTGAACCAAGTCGATCGAATGCCCTCACGAGTCGCAAGCGTCGACGTCTTCAACGCCATGTACCAGTCCAAGTGCATGCAGGCCACAGGTTCAACGTGGGCCACGGCAGTGATCATCGGGATTGACGTTGTGCAGAATGTGTACTCGATCCACCGGCTCACGCGGCACATGGAACACATTGAAGCACTGGCGAAGGAGACTGGCATTTCACCTACCAATGCTAACTTACTGGGCCAAGTGATAGAAGCACTCGCAGAGCCTGAGCTACTTGACTCGAGGTCAGTGGTTACCTTACGAACCCGAAGTTGCACCAAAGTCGAGTTGAAAGCCGAGAAAGTGGTGATGATTCAGCGGATCGAGGCAGCACAAGCAAGAGCGAGGAAGCGATCGAGTTTTACAGCCAACAAGCCAAACTCAACGAGCAAGATCTCTCGGCAATCTACCTCGACATCAGCAGTGGTGCCTTCGATCTCCATCCAAGGCGCATTGAGTTCGAGCCATCTCGCTAGCACTGCCGTATCGCGCAATCAAATCACGCCGCTATCTCCAGCGCAAGAAGGACAAAAGAATGCCCGAGCGATAGCTGCAACTCTCGAACTGATCTGGAAGTGCGAGCTCCTACTGCTCGTTGAGTATATTGAAGCGGCGATTCCACTGCTGTACGCAATCTACCTCAGCATCCTCTACTACCTGCCGAATGCCAAATTCTACCCCGGGATCAGTGAGATGACCCAGGATCAAGTGGATTCGGCCATTGGGAGCATCCTGCTCTACGCTGGTCTCGAGACTGCGTCGCTAGTCTTTGTGCACGTGATTCTCAAGTGGAAGTTCAACTTCTCGGTGCTGCATCAGCTGGCGTTTGTGTTCGAGACCGACTGGGCACTGATCCAAGGTGTGCTGATCGGCTGGGTCGTCGTCGTTTTGCAGTTCACCCTCGCGCATTATGGTACGCTGTGTAGCTTCTATCGACGGGTGTCTTTCTACAGGTTGACGTACTCACCTTTGTGGTTTGTTATGTCACTCTCTATCAGGTACCGACTTTACCTTCCAGTTTGAGTGGATGCGAGCCCAGAAGAGCGCGTCGTGACGATGAGTCACGGTCTTGTGAACCTCAGGCTACATGGTGTATTGTGTTCAGCAGCAGCGTAATGCATCAATCTTGTTGTACTGGCGAAGAATTGGATCTTAGGAAGATGAAGTAAGTACCACCACTCGTTTGGTTTCAAATCCATTTCACAAGTGCGGTAGACCTGAAAAAGAACGAAACTGGTGAAGCACTTCGCGTGCTTCCACCTTTCATCCTGAAAGCGGGTGGAGCCACTCAAATCGGAAGATAAAGTCCGATCCTAGAGTACCAAGGCATTAGTCAGTCAGTCTCTCTCCAATGCATCAAACCGGAAAAGCTTGCCTTGTAAGGAACACGTCGCGTACCATAGTGGGTGATTGCGAACTCAAACACGATCACCGACCGTCCTATCATCGCTCTTTGAGAGCAGACGTTATTCCTCTCGAAATTGAAGTCAAGCTGGCAGTCATCGACAAGCCGCAATTAGCGGGGCTTCAGTACGCGTCGAAGAGCCCAAAGGATTCCAACATCCGTAGTCTTGATGAATGCGTCGCTGTCGCGCAAAGAAAGAGCAAGATCTCATTTCTATAGCTCAGTCTGGCTTTGCTCAGTCTGTCGGCTTCGGCTCAGGTGGGTGGAGCCATTCAAACCGGAACGTGAAGTCGGAGCCTAGATCAACAACTAGGATTGGTCATTTTTGTTGCGTTCGTCCCAATCAACATCTTTGATTCTCGTGAAGAAAAGATATGCAGCTTACCGTAATGCATGAGCGTGAACTGAAACACGAGCACTGACCAGGTGATGAGAAGCCCCTGGAGGTAGACAAAGTTGCGTTCGAGGATGAAACCGAGCTGGTGGAAGGCTGAGATGCCGAATCGGCGCTTGAAGATGATGTGGATGTAGCAGAGCGACACGAATTCCAGAAACGCGTACGTCATGATACTCGCGACGATTTGGTGCAGGCGCTCAGGAGAGATGTGGGCCACGTCAGGATTGTATCGAGCGTTGGGGATGTGAAAGATGATGAGCAGGTAGATCACGTAGAGAAAGGGTACGGCGCACTCGATGAACTCCACGAGGAGGATGAACTCCGAGCGGTAGAGCAGCTCGAGCGCTTTCTTCATTGTCTTGGCGTTCTGCCCTGAGCGGGTGATGACAATACGCGCCACCGAGGGCTTCGAGTTGGCCAAGTTACCACTCGAATCGGACACCATTGGAGACCGAAGCGGCTTGATCACTGGTGGAGCGGGGGCGATCTGTGCATGTCGTGCTGTTGGTTCTGGTGCACGAGGCTCTGCGTCGGTGTCATCATTGCTATTAGCGCTTTGTTCAGCTGCTGACTCAGGAGGATCGACATTCGGATCCATATCAACCTGCTTCAGCACCGAGCTGGATTCAGCTGAGTTAAGCGTTTGTGGCACATCGCAGAGCAGCTTCATGCTATCCAGCAAACTTCCGCGGTTGACACCGTTCGCTAGCGTAAAAGCGCTTTCGACATCGCGAGTGCGGTACTGAAGGCGGGCGATCCCAAAGTAGTTCTCCACTACGTCCAGTGCGATGAGACCCGCTCCCGTCCAGAAAGAATTTGTGTTCTGCATGCACTTGGCGAGGAAGAGAGCGTCAAACATGTCGACGGTGATCAGGAGCACGGGGATCATCTCGCCCGAGTCAGCAACAGCGAGTCCAACCAGTTTTCGCATCGTAATCTTAATGACTGGGAGCAAGATCAGGAACGCGAGCTGGTGGAGTCCCGAGAGGCGGAGGAAGACCGCGTTGTAGCTTGGGTACACGAAGATGAGTGAACAGTTGACAGACAAGATGCTAACGAACCGCATCAGCTCTTTCCGCACTTCGGGACGCGTCATCAGCTTCCGTCGACCGATGCTCATAACCACAGAGAGTACAAAGAGTGTAACCCACGGCGGGACGACGATCACGAGTGTCCACGGAACTGGGAACGCCCAGAGCTCGGTGAGCAGGACAGCAACTCCAGTGAAGCCGAGCCCGGACACCAGCGATATCAGCGTCATCTTGCCCATAGTTAGCTCTGCGCGTGGCGCGATGACGTAGAGCTGCATCACGATCCCAAAGACTGCGCTCGTGGCGGCGTAGAATGTTCGCGTAGTGTACGAGTAGCTCGAGCGCCAGCCCTCGCTGGGAGGTCGAAGGGGCATCGACTCAGTGACCACCAGAATAAGAATTGGCGGCACAATCATGAACAGACAGACTGCAAGCACTCGATACCACGGCGCGGACAGACAGTAGCGGTCGAAGAGCCGAAAATGCTTCATCGAGTACTCGGACCTGTGCACGTTCGAATGTGAGTCCCAACGCGCTACCAGCCGCTGGAACCGCGTGGTGACGACAGGAGGGCCGCCTAGTGACGGGACAGGGGCGATCATCTCACAACACTTCGGCAGCAAACGTCTAGACTTTAGAGACGACGAGCTGCGGCTCCAGCGAATGGCTGAAGCTCTGTTTCTTCCTTGACAAGGCTGATGCGTATGTTTTCGAGATTCAGACTCAGGGGTGGCTATTTTTGCTAACCTTTGAGATGACTGAGGTGATTCAGTTCCGTCTAGATGTGTGTGATTAAGATTCGTGACGATAAGTCAAAGACCTCAACATCGACAGCGAGTTCACACTAGCCACATCACGATATGGCAACATAATTTAGCCTCCGCCGTGTTTCGCCTCACGAACCCACTTGAACTCGAGCGTGAGGTCGTTTCCTAGTTCAGAATTGAGATCACAAATGAGCAAGCGTATCAAAGCATTTGGAAACCAGACGCCAGGCTTACCGTAGTGTACCAGTGTGAAGCCAAGCACGACGACAACCCAGCTGAGGCAGACTCCTCGGGCAATGTTCTGCTCGCCCTTGAGCACGAACGCAAGCTGATGAAGCGCCGAGAGCTTGAACTTCCACTGTAGGATCATGTGGATGTAAAGCAGCGAAGAGAACTTCAATACCGAGTATACCAGGATACTCGAGACTGTCAGAACCAGCTGCTTGATGGTCATCTCAGCCATCCCCAGGTGGTACTTGGCGCTCGGAAGAAAATATAGAATGCTCACCGAGATGCTGTACATCATTGGCACGACCACCTCAATGTACTCCACAAGCAACACGCTCTCGCATTTCCAGAGTAGCTCGAGTGTCTTCTTCAGGATGACGGTTCGTTGCGTTTTCGAGATTGGATGGCTGTAGCCTTCGGGTGTTGGCGCTATAGCAGCAAAACTGTGGCTGCGCTTCAGTGTGTCGGAAACCATTGGTGACGCTGACACTGCTGAAGCAGACGAGAAGGGAACTACCGCGTTGAATGAGCTGTCACAGAGTAGGCTGGAGGAGTTGCGTCTTGGAAGCCATCTTTTCGAGAATTGGTTCTCCTGCTCCAACTCGATGTTGCGAAGTAGATCCTCCGTCTTCTTTGTCACTTGGACATGGGTCCACAATTGCAGTCGGAGCTCAGCCAAATCAAGCGCGTCGGGCTTCTGCATGAGGTTGACGCAGTCGACGAGGAGACCTTCAGAGCTAACGCCATCTCGGATCGCAATCTGAACGTTGCCAAGCTTATGGAGGAGTCCTCGCAGCGAGGAAAGATTCCGAACGGCATGGCAATGATCCCCAGCATGGTCCAGTGAGAGCCCGAGCTCTGCATGCATTTCGCCTGGAAGAGCACGTTGAAAATGCCAACGGCGAGCACTATGACGAACACGAGGTCTTTCACTTCCGAGACGACACTGATTGTCGCCTTTTTCATGACGAACTTGATCACCGGCAGCAAGAACAGGAATGCAAACTGAGCTGAGCCACGAAGCGTTCGAAAGACCGCGTTGTAGACCGGGTAGACGACCAGTAGTATCGTGATCACGTTAATGTGGCTGTTGAATCGCTTGAGCTGCACCTTGATGTCAGGATCCGCCGCAACTTTCTCCTTCCCGATGGCTAGCACCGTCGCGCCGAAGGGTCCCAGCGACCACGCTGGGTACCCAAGCACCATCATGAACGGCACTGAGAAGACCCAGTACTTGGTAATCAGCATGATCGCTATCTGGTTCGTGTTTGCAGCGACAGCGCTCACGAGCACACACTGTTTCTTCATCAAGCGCCCAGCTGGGACGAGAGACCGAATCTGGAGCTCACTCCGTACGACAAAACGAAGGTGCCGAGGAGCACGTGAATCCAGAACGCCGAGTTCTTGTCCCACCCCAACGCCGGGTCCTGAAGTGGAAGCGAGTCGAGCAAGACAATCGCCGCGAGTGACGGAACTGTCGAGAGTCCGAAGACGAGGAACACGCACCACAGTGACGCTTGGTCAGAGTACTCGCGCAGCGCGCACATGCGCTCCACAGAGTATCGCCCATGCGGGTTCGTTTGCAGGCACTGACACCACCAGCGGCGCTTGTTCCAGCCATTACGTCGATACGTCAGCTGCTGCGCTTGAGAGCTGAATGTTGGAACTGACTTGCGATTACGTGTATTGCTGACTGGGAGCCACTTCGAGCGTGTGCCTCAATTAACATGGTTGAGCCAACTTGCCTCTATTTTCAGAGCCGAACGCTCGAAACGAAAACGCACCTGGCTGTGTTTGACGGATAGTGGGGGCATGGCGTCCGAAGGTATATAGCCATCACCATCACACAGTCGCATCCGTTGTTTTGTGTACCCACACGAACTTGAAGGTGAAATCGTTTCCTGCAAGCGAGTCAGCAACATCAGGCCTATAAGGATGAGTGGCGAGAGAGAATCAGCACACGCACTTACCATAGTGGACGAGCGTGAAGCCGAGCACGACAATCACCCACGTCAAGAACACACCCTGGACCGACATCCACTGCTTTTCAAGCACGAACGCCAGCTGATGCAAAGACGAGATCTGAAATCGCCACTTTAGAGCCACGTGCAAGTAGATGAGCGACACGAGCTCCAGCGCAGAGTACATCAAAATGCTCGCGACGGTCGAACTCAGCTTCGCGGGAGTCATTTCAGCGACGCCAGGGTAGTACTTGGCGTTCGGCAAGTGATACAGGATGCTCAAAGAGATGCCGTAGAGCAGTGGCACGGCAGTCTCAATGTACTCGACGAGCAGTACGCTCTCGCACTTCCATAGCAGCTCGAGGGTCTTTCTCAGAACGATCGTCTGCTGGTCTTTGCGGGACAACTTCGTGTCGAGCGCTGTAACTTCATCGCTCATTGGCACGACTCTCGATATCCGGGGGATCCTCTCTTTTGCCGGCGATGAAGGTGGAGCGGACGTCCAGGGAATGACCGCGTTTGGCCCTTTCATTGAGCTGCTGGAAGTTTCACTCGAGCTCCAACGAAGAATGTCACCACTGGACGAGCTGGTTGCGCCCCAGCACTGGAGTTCGGCCTCAGTTGGTCGCTTTTTCAGTTTCTGCAAGATGGCACTGGTTTCTTCCGACAAAGTTGCAGGGGTAAACGACTCAACTTGTAAATCTTGGAGGTTCAGGTTCTCGGGCTGGCGTACGAGGGCCACACAGTACTCAAGTAACTCCGTCGAGCCGTTTTCGTGTTGCACCATCTCCGACATGTATCGAAACAGCTTTCGGAGCGAGTATACGTTCTGAATCGCGTCGATCGTGATGATGCCCACTGTTGTCCACACGGATCCTGATGTTTGCATGCACTTGGCCTGGAAGAGTGCGCTGAAGATGTCGACGGTGATGACCACGACCGGTATGAGCTCATTGATATCTGCGACGATTGTCCTCGTGGCTTTCTTGAGCAGAAACTTGAGCACTGGAAGCACGAAGATGAATGCGAACTGGCTCACGCCTTCGAGCGATCGGAAAATCGTACTGTAGACTGGGAAAACCACAAGGAAGAACGACGACAGGTTCACCAATTTCGAGAAGCGCTGGATCTGCTGTTTATAGTACGGTGTCGAGGTAATTTTCTCCCGCCCGACAATGCAAAACACGCTCGCGAGCATCGTCAGTGACCACGGCGGATTTCCGAGGACCCTCAAGAACGGAACTGGGAATACCCAGTACTTGGCAATGAGCATGACTGCCACTTGATGCACGATCGCCAGAAGAACACTGAGTGGCAGGCAGTGGCACACCGTGAGCTTCAGACCCGGCGCGATGGCTCGAAGCTGGAGTAACGCACCGTTGGAGAGAATCAGCGTGCCGACGAACACTCGGACCCACATCACGGAGTTCTTGTCCCAGCCACTGTACGGGTCTTGCAGTGGCATCGAGTCGAGACCGACGATCGTCGCCAACGATGGCAGCACGCAGATGAGGAGCACGAGAAGCACGCGCCACATGGATTTCTGTTGGCAGTACTCTCGCAGCTCGCACATGCGCTCGATGGAATACTGACCGTGATAGCTGGTGTCCAGGGTGATGTGTCTCCACACATCGTGAAGAAGAGTCGCGCAGCCCATGCTGAGCGATCCTGGTGTCTGAATGTGCGCTTGACACAATCAGAAATGAAGCGAGCAGGTGTGCCTCATGCGCTTCAACAAAGTATTTATACGTTTCCAGGAGATATTTCGAGACAGCCAGACTTTTCAAAGTCGCCTATGTTTGGTTTCCCGCATTGGCCAGCCGCAGATATTCTGAAATATGAAGAACACAAAACTATCAAAATCAACTTGGGTATTTCGCGTAGAACTCTGAATGATGTTTATCGAAAGCATCACTGGTAGTTGACCTCAGCGATACTTTTCTCGCATTCACTCAAATATTTACTCACTTGATCACTTCCGCTCCCACCAATTTCGATCGTCCGTGTTCCGAAGTCGAGCTCTCGACCTACTCGCTGAGTCACGGTAACTTCGACAACTTCATCATATCGCGACGACACAGCCACTCAGAGTCATACAGTTCATGTTGTTACAGACGCGTCTGGCGCGTGGATCCAGTCGAAGCGAAATGTGAAATTGGTTCCTGCACCAGAGACAAAAAGTGAGGTAACGAGAGTTCTGAGATGCGCGATATTAGGAGAAGACAGTAGACAGCAACGAACCGTAATGTGCGAGCGTGGGCTGCAGGACGACGATAATCCAGCCAGTGAGAAAGCCCTAGAGGTACACAAAATTGGTCTCCAAGATGAATCCGAGCTGGCGAAGCGCTGAAATGCTGAAGTTTCGCTTGAAAAACACGTGCACGTAGACCAGAGAGGCCGATTCTAGGAGCGCATACACGAAGATGTTTGTCACGATCTTTCGAAGGCGCTCAGCTGTGATGCCGTACATCTCGGGGTAGTACTTGGCATTCGGCAAATGGAACAGGACCGTCAGGTACACGGTGTGCAGGAACGGAATCGCGCACTCGATGTACTCGACCAGCACTTAAAGCTCGATTCTGATTATAACCAGCTTCGCCAATCACTTCGCAGTGACGACCAAGTGAGGTCCCAGACTCCCAGCACGTTACGAGAACAAAATGAAACCCCTCGTTAGAACCCTCCAAGCATTGATGGGAGGTTAGTCCGTAAGCGGTGGCTATAAATATAGACGTACGAGCCACGTGCAGATATTAATATCGTCACCTGAACGAAGAGAGAACCTCAACGTCGGCCGCTCCCACCGCGACAGTCTCCAATCGAGCGCTCATCGTGCAATTGTTTGCTCAGGACTTCGAAGTATGAGCTACGCCGCTTGCTTCCGGGCTCGTTGGAGCCGTGGCAATATCGCCAAACAAAGTGGGCAGTACTCGATCGAGCGCATGTGTGAGCTCCACGAGTACTCCAAGCGTCGGCAGCTCTGGCGTTCACTTCTCGTGCTGGCGCTTTCGGTTATCCCGTCACTCATCTTGATCGTGTTTCTCGACTCGATGCCACTGCAAGACCCGAACGAAGGCTGGGACAAGAACCCAACGATGTGGATTCGGTTTGCCGTTAGTACCTACCTCCTATCGATCGGTGTGCTCTTCATGCTTCGAGCCCTCGTACCAGCGGCGGGGCTGACGCTGAGACACTGCCTCACGACGAGCCTGCTGGCCCAATGGGCGCCTATATTGACGTCGCTCCTGGTTGCCAAGTACTGGGTATTCCCAGTCCCGTTCTTGATGGTGGTCGCGAACCCAGCGTGGTCGCTTTCTATGTTTGCGAGCGTCGTCGTCGTCGTCGGACGTGAGAACCTTACGCACCCTGAACTCAAGGCGCAGCTTCAGCGGTTCTTCCAACTGGTGAACCTCAGTTCGTCGTTTCTCGTGATCTTCCCAGGCTACATCGCGATCTTCCGATCGCTCGAAGGCGTGAGCCAGTTCGCATTCCTCTTCATGCTTCCAGTGCTCAAGTTTCTGCTCAAGAGAGCTACAAGGCATATTTTTGCTGACATCGAGGAGCTGACGCCACTCATAGTTATCACTGTCGACCTCTTCAACACTCTCTTCCAGGCCAAGTGCATGCAGAGCTCCGGAACTCTGTGGACGACCGTGGGCATCATCGGAATCGACGTTATCCAGAACGTGTACTCGCTGCGAAAGCTGTTTCGGTACATGTCGGATGTCCAGGAGACGATGAAGCATCAGAATGGCTTCAGAGAGCTGCTACAGTACTGCGTCACACTTGTGCGAACCTCCGAGCACCTCCATCGACCCACCGCCCAGCTCCAATCGTGTGCTCAGCTAGCTGAGTCAACCGAAGTCAGCACTTTCCTCCAGAATGTGAACAAGAGATCAATAGACGCAGATCTGCAGTGCTGGGGCTCACTCAGCTCGACCAACGAAGGGTTTCAGCGAGACTCAAGCAAATCTCCAGATATGTCTCTCAAGAACATGGGGTCGAATGCAGTTGTTCCCTGGACGTCGGCGTCCTCACTGGAAACAAAAACGACCAATCATCACCTGGCAAGTGTCGTGCCGATTGGTGGTAAAGCTCAACCTGATGGCGCAGAACTCTCACGTGACCAGCAAACTGCCGTTCTAACGAAGACCCTGGGACTGCTTTGGAAGTGCGAGAGTGTGCTGCTGGTCGAATACATCGAGAGTGCAGTACCTCTGGTGTACGGCATCTCCATGAGTATCCTGTACTACCTGCCGAACGCTAAGTACTACCCTGGGATGGCTGAGATGAGTACAACGAAGCTCCACTCGACGATCATGAGTATCTTGACGTACTCTGCGCTGGAGCTCGTCTCGCTGATCTACCTCCACGCAGTGCTGAAGTGGCGATTCCAGATCTCGGCATTGCATCAGCTGGCATACGTGCTCGAGAAGCAGTGGCCGGTCGTCCAGGGTTTGTTTCTCATGTGGGTCATCCTCGTGCTGAGTTTCACGCTTGTTCACTACGGTACGCGCGAGTAGTTTGCGAATGTTTATTATCTCATTCTGGAAATCCTCTAATTCTACTATCTCTCTGTGAGTGTAGGCAACGATTTCACTTTCAAGTTCGAGTGGCTGCATCAAAAATCGAGTACAATCGGCTGACAACGGACGACAGTAGATTCCAGAGTCAATGAGTCTTCGCCCTGCTCCCCCCTGTATCATCATAATCAAAGCCAGCCTCACGACGATAGTGCGGTAACGAAGTGGGTTCTGAAAGTCAGTAATACATTTTGTAGTAGACCAATTGGCGGAGTCAACTCTTGATACTGAATGAAATATCTCTGAATCGTTTCACGAAGCCGGGGTACCGGTTCCTCGCATCCATTCAAACTGGAAAGTGAAGCCATCCTCTGCAAAAGCACACGCAGACCCAGCAAAGATGTTAGTGTTTGTTTCTTCAAAGTCTCTCAGGTATCCTGACAGCGGAAATCGGACAAAGCGTCGAACCGTTGTGTATGAGTGCGAGATCCAACACGATCACTGTCTAGACCAAGGAAGTGCCTTGCAGGTACACAAAGTTCTGCTCGAGGACGAACCCGAGCTGGTGGAAGGTCGACATGTTGAACATGTACTTGAAGGCCACGTGCACGCAGACGAGGGATGCGAGCTCGAGCAGCGCGTATACGAAGATGCTACTGGTAATCTGGAAGAGCTTCTCGCTCGCTCGAGTGACTCGCGAGTTCGGGGAAGAACTGACTGTTCGGTAGGTGGAAGAGCGTGGCCAGGTAGACTGCGTACATGTCCGGGATCGCGCACTCAAAGTACTCGATCAGGAGCAGCAGCTCGAAGCTGCAGAGCAGCTGGAGGTATTGCTTCAGAGTGCGCGCACTCTGTACTGCGCTGTGGATGTGCAGTTTTGTAGGTGACGCAGTGGTAGCGAGACTTCCGCTAATGGTGGTGATTGTCGGCTCGCTCGGCGCCACACTCGGTAGATCCAGGTCAATGGGTTTCGGATTAACTTGCTTTCCTCGGAAAGTTCTGTCGCAGATGCCGTTCGTTGACTGCTAGAGATCTGCTCTCCGCGGAGCTGCGCTCGGCTGGATGCTGCTGCTTGGGACCTTGCCAACAGGGGCAAGCAACACTGTCACTGAGGCAGTGCGCTTCATTGAGTCGAGCAGGCACTCAGACTGGCTAAGCTCGCATCGTTGCGCCAGCTTGTGCAAGTGCGAGATGTGGTGTGCGCTCTCGACCACATCAATGACGATGAGTCCAACTCCCGTCCAGAAAGACGCCGAGTTATGCATGCACTTGGAGATGAAGAGCGCGTCGAAGACGTCCACGTTCGTGATCATTACCAGAACAATTTCGTTCGAGGTTCCTTCTCCTGTTGTTGCTGCTGCGCGCGACACCAGCCGCTTCATCACAAACTTCATGATAGGCAGCACCAGCAGGAAGGCGAGCTGGCTCAGTCTCGATAGCCGGATGTGCACCGCGTTGAAGCTTGGGTAGATGAGCAGAAGGACAACTTGCCTCGAGGGGACGCTGATTGCTCGACGCAAGTCTTTTTTGAGCTGAGGCTTTGTTCGGAACCGCTCTCTCCCGATCGAAAGGTACAAGTCGCTGGCAAAGAGCCATACAAACGGGAGACTCCCAAAGCTAATGATCCAGGGCACAGGGAAGACCCAGAACCTCGCGAGCAAGGTGATGATTCCAGCGTAGCCGACCGAAGAGACGAACGCGATGATCACAATCTTGTACGGAGTCAGCCCAGCGTCGGACACTCCAGCGTAGATCTGCATGCCCACTCCGACACTGCCGACGGCCGCTCCCAGGTTGGTGCGGATGAAGAAGCTGGCGTTTTGCTGCATTTCAGAGCTCGGCGCTTGCAGCGGAATCAGGTTGAACATGAAGATTAGCAGTGTTGATGGTGCCACCATCATGATGCAGATGAAGAGAACGCAGTACCACGACATGGAACGCGTGTACTCATCCAGGGCCTCGAGCTGGTTCAACGAGTAGCTCTGTCTGCTCTGTACTGCGGGGCGAAGTGTGTCGCAGGATTGGATTAGTTGCTGGAAGAAGACCCAAGTCTTCGCCATTGTGTGAGTTGAGAAAGCAACGCGCAGCAGGATGAACCAGCGCCTCGATGCAAGTGGTGAGATGAGATTACTGGACATTGCCGATGTGATGGGCAGCCAGACAGGTTATTAATAGGATAGACACACCGCACACCTCGTGAAAGTCTAAAACTCGTGAGCGCTGGTAAAACCACGAGCTGAATCAGTGGTGGCCTCCGAACGCACCACCTTTCTGGAAGTCTCAGCTGATGAAATACCAGGGAGGATGCGACATTGAGAAGCTCAGTTTCGCGATGAGTCGCAAAGGATCTGGCGGATTCAGACCTGGTTCCATCTTGAAGTGCGCTGGTGGTGTTCTAGCAATCCATTCAGAGCCTCCGGAGGTGTCGCACGAGGTTTCTCACGAGAGGAGAGGAGATGGAGCGGCCGTTTGGTGATGACTTGAGCTGGGGCTCTTCACCAGCAATACGCCAACAAGGTGCAAAACTATGAACGCCAGGTGGTCCAGCTTGCGGACGATCTCAGTGACACAGGTGCGACACGCTGGTCTGGACCAGAAAACTGTCCGACATGTTGAGGTCCCTCACCTCACCAAGACGACCGCGCAACAACATTAGGCAGCCGCGCAAGAGCGCTACTCGCGGGGTTACACATTGGGCGTTAAGGAGACGCACATCATTTGCCTCACTTCCAATGTAGTTTCAGATGACATCAGAGATGCCAGCGCACTTCAATGGTCTGTACAAGAGATGGAATCGCAGTAACAGCAGCAGACTCTGCTGGGGTTCGTCTCGAGTAGGCAGTGCGAACATTATCGAAGCAGTCGCGGTATGGTCACATAAAATATAAATTTAGCGAGTCATGAGCACACGCAGCTGCGCATCCTGTCCGATTTCTGCACGGCATATTTAGTGACACAATGTCACTATTCACTCTGATAAGTCGACCACTCAAAGCAGTGTTTGCCATGATTGGTCCTGTTCCGTCATCACTGTTCTTATACGAAGGTCCCTATTTCTTTTGAGCAGGGTCCTGCGTCACGTGTCCCAGCGTCGCAAACGAACAAGTCAAAGTCAAACAAGCAACACACAACAGCAAGCGTTCGTTCGTTCGTTCATTGCGCCATTTGTTGTGTGCGTGCGTGGGAGTGAGCGAGAGAGGCCCGCGCAAGCAAGCAGACACGTGTGCGCGAATGGAGTTCCCCAGCAGCTCGTCGGCCGCAGCGCGCGCCAGCATGGCGGAGAAGAGCCGGCGCCATCTCTACGGTGACGCGGACGCGCAGGCCGCGCTGCTGCTGCGCCACCGCCTCTTCCCGCGCGCCATGGCCTGGAACGCCACGCAGCAGCAGCAACAACAGGTCCAGCAAGCCCAGCCACAACTCCAGCAACAACAACAATCACATGACTGGCGGAGACAACGCGCCGAGGACGAGTACCAGCAACTCCAGCCAGTCCAGCTACAACAGAGGAGGGACCAGTATGCAGAGAGCGCCGTCGACCCCTGCCACGCAGTCCAGAGTACCAGTAGTCAGCGTCAATACATGCTCCAGCGCCAGCAACAACAGCACCAGCACCACCAACAGCAGTCAGTGGACGTCACGGGCGCGTTCACGGCGCAGCTCCACGCGTTCCACCTCAACGACCAGCCGTTTCCACCACGACCAGCAGAAGTAGCAGATCCAATGAGTGAAGTCCCAGCGCAGGCCGTGCACGAGGCCATGAACTTCGCGCGCTCGTTCCCGCTACTGCACGCCACGAGCGTCGCTGAGAACCAGCTGCGGCGTCAACAGGAGAACGTCAATCACCACAACAACTTGCTCAACAACACCAACGCAAGCAGCAACTACGCAAACAGTAATAACACAAGCACAAACAGCAACAACAACCCGTTTCTGTCGGGTGCGCTGCCGTCTCAAGACGCGCGCGAGAAGCTCTTCCGCACCATGGGTAAGTGGCTCGACGGCGGCAGCGCGCACAACTCGGCGGCCAACAGCCGCAGCTCGTTCGCCAGCAGCACGGGCTCCACGACCACAAGTGCAAGCGCCATGGTCGAGGACGGGGCGCTGCTGCAGCACATCCCACGCAAGACCAACTTCGACCACGTGCTTCCGCCTCCGCCACCCATCTCCATCTCCTTCGCGTCCACAGCGGCCACGTCCAATGCGTCCTTTGGCCACGCATTCTCGCCCGTGCAGTCGACCAACTCGTTCGTGTCTGACATGCCTTCAACCAGTCGTAACATCAGCAGCAATAGCGGTCTGCGTCGCGTGAACCTCGTGCTCCAGGACCCAGTTCTTGAGACCCCGAAAGCCGCCTCGTTTTCCGGCCTCCCGCTGCCTTCATACGCCGAGTCGCGCGGGACGCCCAGCCCCACGAACTCCAACTCGAACTGGTCGGTGGCCTCGGAGCCGCGAATGCGCTCCTCACCAAGAGACCACTCGGGCTCCTCGTCCTACGGCAAGAAGCGACATCGCGCGACACCTGCGCCGTCGCTTGCCAAAGCTTTGCTCACGGGCTGCGGCGCCAAGCGCTGCTCGTTCGAGGACTGTGTGAAGATCGCAGTGAGCAAGGGACTCTGTCGCGGCCACGGTGGTGGACGCCGCTGCCAGTTCACGGGCTGCACCAAGTGTGCGCAGAGCCGGAGCCCGTACTGCTGGGCGCACGGTGGCGGCAAGCGCTGCGAGGCGCCCAACTGCCGCCGCAGCCGCAAGACGAAGCGCTACTGTGTGGACCACGTCGAGATGGAGGCCAGTGTCCCGCTTGCAGACTCGGATGAGAGCATGGACGGCCCACCGTCCACCGTAGCCTCGGACGTCGACATGACGCTCACGTCCATCGAGAGATCGCACTCGGCATCGGACTTGCAGCAGCAGCAGAGTCGTCAGCAGCAGCCGTCGAGACGACCCACAAGCGCGCCAAAGAGTGCAGGAACGAGTGCGAAACTTTCGCTTCAGCTGCCGAGCCTGAACGACGCCCTGAAGCGGCCGTTCCCGTCGCCCGAGATCTTCCAGCAACGAGCGGCAGTGACCATGGGCGTGCAGCGAACGCAGGAAGAGCGCGCGTTCTACCAGCAGCAGGTGCAGAAATGCAGCTTTGAGCTCCCAAGATCTCCCGATGAGGAGAGGTACTAACCCTTAGATAGAAAGTCAAAACCTCGAAGACGAAGAAACAGAGTGTCTGCATGTGTGAAAGTGTCGTAACGAAATGGAACCTACTTCGAGAGAATCGGTGCTGTGCCTAGGGTGGCTGATGGATTCTTGTGATCGGCTCGGAATGTACCCATCGGGTTGCGACGGTCGGTGGGTGCCTTTTTGATCGCTTCGTGGACGTTATTGCGCCGGATTTCCTTGTGTTGTGCGGCTGGATTCTCGTCTCTATCTCATTCGTGCAATAAGAGAGAGAAGATGTTGACTTGTGATGGATGAACTTTGGCTGGCGAGTAGGAGTTCGAAGACCTTTGCTCTATTATTAACAGGTAAACGCCACGCACACGCAGTAGCAAAGTGAATCTAACGTCATGCTTGAGCAGCCGAGTCGCGTTCACACAGGTCTTTTCAAGCACCAGAACTCAGAGCTTCGTGGCTCAGGGATGACCACCAAATCTACCCAAACTCGGGCTTCTTGACGACTGAACGCAGTTTGAGTACGCTATTCCGAAAATCGAGCCTGTCGATCGCTGACTCACAGTACTTTTGTATTGACTTGACCTATTCAGTGTGCATACTAACAGTGTAGAGGTGACACCAAACTTCAAGGTGAGACTCATTGATTCCGAAACGACCTCTCTGCGTGTGCTAACAAGTGAACAAATGATGCAATGGCGTTCATTCAGTTAATGATCCTGCATTCCGCAACGCCAAGCACCCAGCCTTCCATCTCAGCAGCTACTGCGTTGCAGACTGTTGCTCAGGTGCTGAAGCTCCGCGGGAGGTTCGGAGGCAAGCGCGAGGCGGAGCTCAGCGCCTGGCCGAGGCTCGGCAGGTAGCGCTGAATCGCCGGCGCCTGCTGCTGTTTGCACGAGAGCGGTGGCTCCTGGCTCATGCGTCCTCCGATGATCCCGTCAGAAAGGCGACTTGAGTACGGCTGAGAGGGCTGCTCACACGAGGCCATGCTCTCGAACTGGACGTGGGCCACGCAAAAGCGCTTGGACTTGCGCGAGCGCATGCAGTTGGGCACGTCGCAGCGCTGGCCGCCACCGTGCGCCCAACAAAAGTTGCTGCGGCTCTGCGCGCTCTTGGAACAGCCGAGGAAGTGGCAGCGCCGGCCGCCGCCGTGGCCGCGACAAAGACCGCGACTCACTGAGATCTTGGTGCAGTCCGGGTACATGCAGCGCTTCTGCACACTCTGGCAGGATGCCGAGAGCGGAATCGTCCTGGCGTAGCTCTCTAGGATCGACGCGGTTGGAGAGAAGCGACCGCCGTTGCGACTGCCCAACTGGTTCATCAGGTCTGCCAGCGCAAGCGGCGCGGTGTCTCGGATATTTTCACAAGGCGAAGTTTGATCGACTGCGGTACGTCGCATTGGGAGGAGCTCTTGCTTGACGCTGGTGGTGGCGAGCGCGTCGTACAAGTAGTCGCCGCAGTCTTCATTACCGTGGTTGGTATCCTCTTGTGAAGCGCGATTCTGCTGCGAAAACGCTTTGTCGCGAGAAGACTGCTCGCGCAAGCTGCGAGCCACGAAGTGAGCGCGCGCCGATGCCTTTGTGCGAGTCTTCTCGTTATCGTACCCAGTTGGATGCTCCTTGGTGAGCGAGAGCGACGCTGTTAGCATCGGTCTTTTGCCCAGGTACGAGTGCTGCAACGTCAGTGGAGTGACAGAAATACCGTGTAGCGGTGGAGATGACGACGATGCGCTTCGGTTCAGACTGGGTGGTGGTGCGCTGTTGTTGTTCCAGGGCTCGGCCGTGAACTCTGGCATGGCCGGTCGATGCGAACCTCGTCGTGGTGGCCGCGGCACCTCGTAGAGGTTGGACGCCGAGTCGATGTAGCCTGCGTAGCGTAACATGAGGAAGACGAGATCTTCCTGCTTAAGTGGGAAGAGAGATCTGCGGGGGACTGGGGTGGCGACGTGGTGGACGGCGGCTGAGTGAACGGACGGACGGACGAGCTGGCTGGCGACGACGTCCGCGGATCTTAAAGACAATTGTAGTAGCGGGCGGGCGAAGATTGGAGAGTGAGGCTGGCTGAGAGGGGAGGGATCACGGCCAGCCGCTGCAACACTCGTGCTATTCTCAGCGAGGCGTCTGAGGTTTTTTAAAAGAATGCTTGGTAGCGAGAAGAAGGAAGAAGAGCTTGAAGCCCTTTCGCGGGCGGTTGGGGGCGTTTCGTGTCCGTTATGGCGTGGATGTATGTGCACCGCCCGTATCAAGAATCAAAGTCGCACGTGGCAAGTGAGAAATGGCCGTTGAGGCTCCTTGGAATTGATTTCCTTTCGAATCTGATCGTCTTGTGACCAGTGGTTTCCAGGCGAGTCCTCCTGTTGCCACAGCAACCTGTGAGAAGTGGTCGACAAGACTCAACTCCTGGGACGGTGCAGTCATCTCGTTTACCCGAGTGAGGCGATTTGCCAAGGGATTAATTTCCAGAGGCCTCAGTCAGGTGTGGCTATTCCCAGCCACACACGAACTCGATTATTTACCAAAGACAGTAAGCTGCCTAAAAAAGCCTGAGCGCCAGGAGCTTTTCGTATAGGGTGCTCTCGCATTCTTCTTCGGTCGAAAGGCGACGGCAGATGCGAATTTTGAGAAGGGAGTTGTTACCGATTAATAATAGCAACCACCGGTCTCGCGTCCCTTGCCCATGCGATCTTTTCGCATTTTAATAGCGTCGCAAGTGGCGCTCACTCGTTCAGGTTGATTCTCGACGCCCGAGTCGAATGATGCGCGCTTCCTGTGTTACGGTATCTTGAAGAGAAATGGGAAGGAATGAGAGCTCACTGTCGTGTAGCAAAGAGTATAGTACCTTGTGGAGTCGCGAGACCGCTTCCTGACGTCCAAGAAGACCGTGAGTCCTATTCCTGAGCGTAGTCTGTTTAGTTTCGTATGTCCGCCCTGGCTGGTTGATTACTTCAACGGACTGGAGACTAAAATCCTTCGCCAATGTTCCATTAAGTTCTACGAGCACCGGCGTCTGAGAAGAGACGCGTTCTCCTCACTCATGCTGCTGTCGCGAATTGGTCTGTCTGCATGTCTTCAAGTGTGCTTGCCGAGCCCCGAGGTCGTGCCACTAGCCAACTGCAGTCAAGAAGCTCCACCCACCGTGTAGATTCTTAGAAAATGAGCGCCTGCCTACTATTTATATTAGTACGTCCAGTCGAACTGTAGGGGCTACCTTTTTTATTGAGCGCAGCTTCTTCGCAAGATATCGAGAAATCGCATAGTAAAGCAAAGCGGTACGCTGCAACGACTGTCCCTTGCAGCAACTAGTTGCCAGGGGCATTTATCTCAAGAGGGAAATGTCAACGAGGCATGCTATTCCAGATTATCCACAAACTATGTGGGATCTGGGGCTCTAAAATACGTGACTCAGTGGTTTTGTGAGCGTTCATTCTACGTGGAAGGGTGGGTGGGAACAAGAAGTGCCGAAGGGTGTTTCTGATTAAGAATAGCAATTGCTGAACAGGCGACAGCGAAAACAGGTAACCCTTGCGCGGTTGAACCCTCGAATCGGAATTTAGTGGATGGGATAGTATTGACAAAGCGCTAAACGGACGGATAGTGTCGAGGAGAGAGTGTGCAGATGGATCGGGTAATATTAATTCATCGCTTCTACGAATCGACACTTGAGGCGAGAGGGCGTAAGTCCTCGGTCGGCACCGCCGCACCATCAGCGACCTCAGCGTGCGGCTGTAGAACCCGTTCTCTGACTCCAAGTCACTTAAGATTACCTATAAAGGATACGAAGTCACACTGGAGCTATCGTCATCACTACTGAGTCGGGTTCATCCAGTCTGAGATCGCCGGCGGCACTGCCTGCGAGACTACAGTTCTTCACTGGCGTTGTTCCCTCAGAGCTTTGCGAGCGACAACACTCATTCAAACGTCTTGCCTTGCTTGCGAAGGTCCAGCTTTTGGCAATCTCCACTCGGCCAACGAGGCGATTGCGCTCCTGTGAATCAGCGGCAATTTCCTTACTGCACGTGCGCCGCAGCATATTCGCCCGACTCAGCCAACGACCGGCTGGTGAAGTTTGGATCAGCGGCCGGCTTTTGTGTTGATTGCCTCGTGGAGAGCCACAAGTCCACAGGGGGCACTTGGCCCATCTGCGCGCCTCTCCAGCTCTCGCTGGCGTTGACGCTCCGCTTCTGATTGGCGCCTGATGTGTAAGAAGACTGGAACACTTGGGAAAGAAGCAAAAGAAGTGTGGCATAATCCAGCCGCACGACTGACACACTGGCCTGCGGCTCGCTCTGCGCTCGTTAAAGTAGGTGGAGACACAAAGAAGCTAAAACTAGCAGAGCGAGTACAACCCAGAACTACCAGTGAAGGTCGCAAGGCACACTGGGGCTTAGAGGACAATGAGCTCCTGAAGAACGAACACGTATACGCTCAGGCTTCGTGCTGATTGCCATGTCCACTCTCTGCCTCTACCATGAACATCATTGGACGCTTGCAGGATCGGAGCAGCTGTACAACAGTCGTCACCTCGATAACTAATACCCTTTACAAAACACTTTCATACACTGTTAATCCACATACAAAACAACGGTGAAATATTATACATCGGCTGTTAAACTGCGAGGAGGATGGGGAATAAACACTCGGGATCTGACTTGCCTGAGCGGAGGAATTGGTCTCCTCAACGTTTTCGCGCTGTAAGGATCCCCTTCCCAGCCGTTGTGTGTCCAGTTTTTCCCAGATTCCCAAGAGCACGTGAACTGCTGTGCTCTTAGACTGAGCATTTGCAAGCAACGACTGCGAGCGCTGGCTGCTGACCGATCCACTTTTCAGTTGTCTCGCACCACTACCAGCAACCAGCCTCCAACCTACAGCCATGAAGCTCTTCTCGCTTTTGTCGCCACGCTCTGCCTGGTCACGCCCGCGCTCGCTGCGGAGACCCGCGAGTGAAGCTACAAGCTGCACGACGCCAAATACCTGAGTCCATCCGAGTGGGTACCCGACGTGCAACGGCCAGTGCCAGTCGCCAGTCGATATCAAGACTGGCGGGCGCTGCGGCAAGGAGACCCCGCTGGTCTTCAACAGCGTCTGTGACGAGTTCGCCGTCAAGCAGACGCCCGAGGCCTACAAACTCGAGGTCCAGAACGGTACGTGCACCGTGAACGCCAACTCGGTGGCATACCCGTTCGCACAGTTCCACGTACACGCGCCATCGGAGCACACGCTCAACGGCAAGGCGCACGACGACGAGCTCCACTTTGTGCACAAGAACGCCGCGGGCAACATCGCCGTCGTCGGCGTCTTCTTGGAGCAGAAACCGTTGTCATCGGATATTGGTCGATCACTTAAGTTGTATCCTAATATACCTCACAATCCAAAAAAAAAGAAACCGCTGGGCAATACCGATCCGTTCGTGACCTTGGTCCTCGACAGCCTGCGCCGCACGAATGCGACCAACCCAGTCGAGCTCAAGCTGTACGTTGCCATGTGTCTATCAATTTGGCTAGGATTATTGGACATGCACTCACCCTGTGGATTTTATTGACTCTTATCCACAGGCCTTCGTACGCGTCGCTCATGAATGCGCACCTCAAGCTCGGCCTGGCGCACAACTACCCAGGCAGCCTCAGGACCCCGGGCTGCGACGAAGTGGTCGACTGGTGGGTGCTCTTGTCACCACTGACAATCTCGACGATCGACCTGGCGCACCTCTAGCGTACCTGGAGAAGATCGAGATCACGGAGCTCGGCCGCAACGCGCGCCCGACACAGGCGCTCAACGGTCGAACGTTTACCGCGTACTGATAGCGCTTCAGCAGTGTTTCAAAGCTTGACAAGCTGCCGAGCGTTTGGCACGAATGCCAGTAATAATATGGATGATAATGGATGAACTCTTGCTTCAGCATACGATGCATCGTGCTTGGTAATGAGGCTGCATGCGTACACTGACTCGAGACCACAATGCAATGCTCCGAGTTGAACCAGCGAGCCTAGTCGTACAATTCGTGCGACATGGTGCATGGCGGGAGGCTCAGGTAGGACAGGGGAGGCGTCGTCAAAGATGGGAAGAAGCTTCGTTCTCTTCAGGAATGTTGAATGCTGCAAAACAAACGCAGGGCTTCGAGGGATGTGCTTGTGATGGACGACGCATTTTAATCCAGGTACGAGGTCAGACGGACGTGCTGTGATGCATGCTTCTCAAAGCAACGAGTGGTAAGCATCTATGACTTCTGGCAGCTCATGAACGACATCCCACGGCATGCTTTGGTCAGGATATTTCCTAAATTCTCCTTCTCAACAAGCCCCACACTGAGTTAAAGATCCAATCGAAGAAGGCCACAACCATAACAGATGCTGGGGTCTGCCACTCTTTTCAGCAACAAGATCTCTCGAGCGATTTGCCTGCTGTGTTGTTCAGACTCTTGGACTGAGCCCTGTCGACAACAACTCGAAGAGGTGCAATCATGAATCAAACGGAGATGTGCAACCATACAACGATCCTGAAGGGCTGACGCATTTTGACGAACTGCTGGAAACGATGGGCAAGTTAAACTATACAGTCCAGGCTCTCAGTACAGCAGCAGCGATGGTTTTTCCCAACTGTAGGCACGTGGCCTCTCCAGACGCACGCCACCACCACTGGCACGGATCTCACTGGATATGGAATACGCCACGTATGTCGCTCAGACGGTAGGTCCGCCGTAGCAGCCAGAGGGGCGAGTAAGATCTCTGTATGACAGTGGCTGGGCTGCTGTGTTTGCTAGGACAATAAAAGGCGAGATTCGCGCTCACCTCGAGAGCGAATCTCGCCTCCGAGGTGCAACGTGTGTATGTTGCCTGGATTGAACAACCGCCTAGCTTTGTACATTTTTAATCTGTAACGGTTGCAAAAAATGTACGTATCAATACCCTTTCGAAAACGATCTTACTTATTTATGTTATCAATAATTGTTTCAAATGTATTTACCTGTGATAATTTATACTGATAAACCCAATCGTCAGGATTAATCTCCAGCTGACTAGTGCCAACTGTTTGAAGTTCGCGCATCATTCGAGGAAAGCCGCACACTCTTTCTTTCGTTTCAACTGCCGTCGCCTGTGCGTCTATCCGAACGTCCGTTACTCAGCAGATGCATCGCGTGCTGATTTACTGGAAACCTCGTGAGGTGCTGAAGAGCGAGACCAGCAGCCAGGCACTGGCGAGAGGCACCCTGGCCTCTCAAGCTGCTCATCATTTCCCGATTTGCCATCGACCAGCAACAACCAACCAACCCACACTGATGAAGCTCTTTACGTCCGCTGTCGCTCTCGCGTGCCTCGCTGTCTCCTCCGTCGCTGCTGACGGCGCCACTGGAGGCAAAGGCGAGAAGTCCTGGGGTTACAAGGAGAACGATCCTTCCATGTACGGCCCGTCCGAGTGGGGCACACACTACCCGACGTGCGCCGGCAAGCGCCAGTCACCCATCGACATCTCCATCAAGGCCTCATGCGGCGACGCAGATGCCGCCAAGCAACTCCCGCTCAAGTTCGCGGGCACCTGCTCGAGCTACAAACTCACGCAGACCGAGGACGCGTACAAGGGCACGTCCGAGAACGGTACGATGGGTGTTTGTGATTTACTTATCTTGTGCATGATGTGCTATGATCCAAATCTCATTCTA
>JAASGT010000472.1:0-24416 GCA_023334315.1 Globisporangium alternatum | reverse complement strand
TAGACTTCTGGAATCTTGGGGACGCCATTCCTATCTCTATTTGCCACTTTCTTTTCTAGGTATTGCACTCGGTACGCTACCATACTCTCCTTGTCTGCCAAATAGTTTCTCTCTTTTCCCTTTGTAAACTTAAAGTCTAACTTTTAAGTACATCACGCAACGTTCGAACTGGGACATCCAAACCTGTCTCTTTTAATAGTTTCACTCTTACCATATCAGCTGTCGTCGGGATGCACAATTTATTACGGGAATTTATTATTTCCCGTAATAATTCAGGATGGCGTTCAGCGGGGGATCGAGGGGGCGCCCTGGGCAGGAGCGCGAGTGACGGTCACTCTTCTTCCACTCAGCCCACACGCGCCCAACCGTCCTCGCTGAAAAGCCAAGTGTCCCAGCAACCGCATCGCACAGGCGGCCTGTGATGGCGAGCGTTTTGTCGCGCTTGCGGACCTCGAACGCATGATATGTGTTCATGAACAGCACCTTCTCTTCAAGAGAGGTGGTGCTGGCGCTGCGGTGGTGGCGTTACCATGCCAATTGACGAATGAAAATAGGGTTGACAAGAGAGACCATGCATCACTAGATCTTTTAGTGTTCAGTGCATTACAATTGAGTGGATATTGACCTCCTGGATTCAATTTTTTTTGCAGGATTTTTTTGTGGCCAATTCATCCCGCCGGGACTGTACACGACGAAGACGTGCTCACGATGTGGGAGAATCAACCGCAAGATCACGCACGAGAAGGTCTTTCACTGTGAGAAGTGCGAGCTCACGATGGATCGAGACGTGAATGCCGCGCGCAACATCTTCATCAAGAACGAACACAAGCTCATCTGGGCTCTTCGAGCTTGGGTGACAGGAGATGCCTACTCCGAGGGTGTCAGGTGCTTTAAGTTTACTTAGTATATCGATCTGAACAAAAAAACAGAAGGTCGCTTACATAATCGTGTTGGTACTTTGGTATCTCATGGTAAGTTGGCGCACGATTCCAAAATCTATCACGTAACGTTTCACCTTTGATAACAAGTTTCTTGTTAATACATTTGTAAACCTTTAATAAAATGCATATTTGTGTTTTTAAACACAACTGCAATGTAATTGACAAGGTATCTTGTCAATAGGAAGGTCAGATAAAACACCTTTACGGTACAAAACACAGGGTGGCATCCGCGTATCATTCGAACCAGTGGGATCTCATGTTGTGGAGATCTGTCGGAGCAAAAGCTTCCCTCCAGTATTCTCTCCTCGCTGGCCCAGCAGCGAGCGGTCTGTCGAACTCGAACGTTGATGATCTGGGATCATGGTCACCATCCGCCTTCTTTCGAATGCCGCGCGACGCTTCCGCAGAACCGCGGTGCTGGTCTCTTATTCGGTAACAGACCACCCAGCGCTTCCTGCCATCCTCTCTCTCATTCTCCAACTTGCCACGTCAAGTCCCAGCCTTCTTCACCAGTCCGTCCGTCAGTCAGTATGGTCAGTGTCAAGCTCCTCGCGTCGTGGTTCGCCGCACTGAGCGCCGTCGCTCTCGTCTCGGCGCAGAACGACACTACTGCCGCATCCTCGGCGTCTGCGACCGTGAGCGCCGCCACGGAAGCGCCCGCGGCCTTCATCTCGTCAGCATACACCACTGCGTCGAAATGGAGTTTCTACCCAGTTACGAGCGTCCAAGTACGCGTGCAGGGCAATATCCCCGTCTGGGACGCCGACCACAAGGTCTACATCTCGTCCTACGGGAGCTCGTTCGAGGCCAAGTACCTCGGCGTGCTGGACACGGTCAACACGGCCGCAGTCGAAGGCGCGTTCAAGTACGTGCAGGCGGAGTGCATCAACACGGATGCTGTGGTGAACTGCCAGCGAAAGAACAACATCAAGTACGTCGTGTTCTACAAGACCACGATCGCCCAACCGCGTGCTTCGGTTGCCTTCTACCAGAACGACAAGACCGGTGTAGCGGCCATTGAACACTGTCCATTCACGCCAATGGACGGCGGTCAATGCACGCCGACACTCGGAGTGCTCCCCAAGACTTGCGACCAGTACGTCGGTGCGAACGGTCAGCCGAAGCTTGGCATGTGCATCGGCGGCACGCTCCAGGAGAATGAGCTCCTGGCGCCATACCCGAACAACTATTGGTTCTCGTACCCGAACAGTTGTCCCACGAAGGTCTGGAATGACAAGACGGAAGCCTGTCGTGCCGAGCAGGCTGGTGGTGTTTGTCCGTTCGGAACGGAGCCGGACGGCGTGACCTGTTCGTTCAAGTACGAGATCCTCGGTTGGGTCAAGCTCGACGATGTCGTGGGCATCACGAGCATGATCAACCCCGCGACGAACGCTACGTATGCCGATTACGCCGAGTTCTGCAACGCCGGCGGGATTGAGTTCCAGGCCACTGTCGCGGGCACTACGGTGACTGTGAACCAGACCATTCCATTCTGGAAGGACCCGACGAACCCAACAGCCAACACTGCACGCGTGCAGAAGCTCGTGTCCGCGTACGCGAAGGCTGTGAAGACGAACGCTACAACGTCGGACGGCGGCGTGATGCAGAAGCTGCCGACAATCGCGAGCCTCACGAAGGCCAACCCACCGTGCTACCGCAACAACGAGCAATGCGCCAAGGCCAAGTACGGCTGCAAGCGCTCGCTCTACTCGCAGATCTGCACTGTGTGCACGTCGAGCAGCTCCGACTGCGTCGTCAAACCGAGTTACTACACGTTTCCGCAGCTCTAAGCCGACGTGAAATTAGCCTGGAGCCTAGACGAAGCTGGGAGCTCAGGCATCCCGGCAGCCCAAACTTATGAACCTCAAGTCCAGCGACTGAAGCTGAGCGACGGAAAAACGTAGTGTCAAGAACAGTAAGTACTCTAGCTGTGCTTCGATAGAATCGCAATCTCAAGCAGCCAGTGTCGTAGTGTAATCCAATAGAACTGAATCAAGTGCGCGCGTGTTTCTCATCAGACGAGTGCACTTCGGCTCGGTCGGTCGTCCCAGGTACAAGACATTGTGTTCGACGTAAAATGCTCTTTCTTGCCTGGCCGTATACAAAGCACTTGATTCAACGACGGACCGAAACAAGGCTCTCAGGTCGTTGACTCCCTAGATCCTATCAGGGGATCTCATCGGGTCCATCCTTATGAGCCAGGCTGTGAATGGCACAGAGCAGGACAGTACTTATTCAGGACAGCTCGTCTGACTAGCGTGGTATCATCGCCCTCCGTCCTCTTGTCTACTGCTGGCGATGACGCTGTGAGATGAGGACGATGTGAGTCAACGAGGCACCCTTTGGCCTCGCTTCCAAGCTCGTGAACCACATCCAAGAGCTCATTTCCAAAATCGCCAGTTCCAAGCCTCACAAGAGTCCCGCAAAGCATCCAACTCGTCGCCGCCATGGTCAACATCAAGTCCCTGGGCGCGTGGCTCGCGGCCGTCACTACCGCGCTCGCGTTCACAGACGTCTCGGTCAAGCAAAACTCTGCGTACGTCTCGGCCCAAGCTGACACGGCGTACGGTTCTGCCGCCACTGTTGCGGCCTGGAGGTTCACGCCAGTGGCCTCGGTGTAGGCGTGCGTGCAGGGCAATATCCCCGTCTGGGATACTGACAAGGTCTGCATCGCCTCGTTCGGCTGCTCGTTCGACCAGAAATACAGTGCGGTGCTCGACACCGTCAACACGGCGGCGGTCGAGGGTGCGTTCAAGTACGTCCAGGTCGAGTGCATCAACACGGACGCTATGGTGAACTGCCAGCGCAAGAACAACATCAAGTACGTCGTGTTCTACAAGACCACGATCGCCCAGCCGCGTGCTTCGGTTGCCTTCTACCAGAACGACAAGACCGGTGCAGCGGCCATTGAACACTGCCCGTTTGTCCCGATGGGCGGTGGTCAGTGCACGCCGACCCTGGGTGTCCTTCCGCAGACGTGCGATCAGTACCTGGGCCTGAATGGTCAGCCGAACCTGGGCTTCTGCGTGGGCGGCCAGCTCCAGGACAACGCTCTTCTCGCGCCATACCCGAACAACTACTGGTTCTCGTACCCAAACAACTGCATGACTAAGATCTGGAACGACAAGACTGACGCCTGCCACACTGACCAAGCCGTCGGATTGTGCCCATTTGGTGTCCAACCGGACGGTGTGACCTGCTCGTTCAAGTACGAGATCCTCAGCTGGGTCAAGCTCGACGATGTGGTCGGCATCACGAGCATGATCAACCCCGCGACGAACGCTATGTACGCCGACTACGCCGAGTTCTGCAACGCCGGCGGGATTGAGTTCCAGGCCACTGTCGCGGGCACTACGGTGACTGTGAACCAGACGCTGCCGTTCTGGAAGGACCCGACGAGCTCGACTGCCAACACTGCGCGTGCGCAGAAGCTCGTGTCCGCGTACGCGAAGGCTGTGAAGGCGAACACCACGACATCGGACCGCGGCGTGATGAAGCCATTGCCGACGATCGCGAGCCTCACGAAGGCCAACCCACCGTGCTACGTCAACAACGTGCAGTACGCGACCGCGCGCTTCGGGTGCCGCCGCGCGCTCTACTCGCAGATCTGCATCGTGTACACGTCAGCGAGCTGCCACAACGCCGACTGCGTGGTCAAGCCAAAGGGCTACACGTTCCCGCAGCTCTAAGCCAAAGGGATGTGAGCCTGCGTGCCTGCCTACATAACGACAAACAACAGTAAGCCCACGTGAGAAGCCTGGGAGCCGTCGGCAATGAAGCCATCTGGGCGTCGATAGATAAAGAAGTACACAACTGAAGTAGCGCACCAACTAGAAATGAAATGACAGAATGAAGAAAAGGAGATTGAACGAAGTGGACTTGTTCTCACCAATCGAGATCCCCACTGAGGCGCAGGACGACCTTGGCAGCTGGCCTTGCTGCGCAATGAGACTTTCAGCAAACCTTGAAGCCGATCTTTCGTTAAGCGAAGGTGTATACATACACGTGGGGCGCCCTTGGCACATCAGGATCACTTCGTGAGCAGCAACACGCGGACGAGCAGTGCGTTGTGTCTTGCATCGGTAGCACATCACACTTGAAACCCAATCGAGTATGTAGTAGCTCTTGGCGACAATTGACAAAGCTCGTCAGCGCCTGTCAACTCGATCCTTCGATGTCAGATTACGCCGCAGGTCGAAAGAGCCGAGAATGTGCGTAAAACCAGCTGGTTTCCGAGAATGCACAACTTGTTTGGACAAACTTGTCTCTTTGTGGGAAAACCTGTCGTGGTTGTGAGAAAGCGGTGGTCTGAGGGCGAATGCGATGGTTTGCAGCAGCGCACAGTCATCACCGGCGAGATTATGCATGTGCGCCACCGGATGTGCGTGAACCAGTGGAGCGGGCCCTAACAAGAAAACACAGCGCTTCCTTGTTCACAACTGGAGCCTGGGATTTGATTTGCTTTCGAGAATGGGTTTAACTGGGATTTTGCTTGCTGATGTCACCCACGCATTTTACAGACAACGATGTATCACTCCCGCATGGACAGCGTTGCCTCTACGGCTACAACAGAATGAGAGATTCAGAGGGTGCCTAGGAATTCACTTTAAAGTGAGTGTATTGACTCAAGCCGCTCAAGGTTATCTCAAGCAATACCTGGACTCGGGCTACTCAACTTGTCCAAATGATGCCAATCACCCATATTTGCCCGTTTTGATCCGCCCTGATCCAGAGCCAGTCAGAATTGTCGTGACCTCGTTGCGGGAAAAACTCCCAATCACAGCCCCAGCTGATTGTTGATTGCACCTGGCCAGCTGGTTGAGCACATGTCATTTCCATGTGGCTGATCAGTCCCAAGAGCTCATTTGGCAGCTTGCGGTCTCTGTCTCCGTTGGTATCAGCAGTGCCCAATAGCTTTTCACATCCTGACCATGGCACGCTCGTTAGCTTGGCTCGCGTCTTCACTGGCGCTCGCGACGCAGGTCGCGACGACCGCCGCGGTCTCGGCGTCCAGGTGGAGCTTCTCGCCAGTCACGAGCGTCCAGGTGCGCGTGCAGGGCAACCTGCCAGTCTGGGATGCAGAGAACCAGGTGTACGTGGCATCCTTCGGCAACACGTTTGAGGAGAGGTACCGGTCCGTGCTCGACACAGTCAACATGGCGGCGGTGGAAGGCGCGTTCAAGTACGTCCAGGCCGAGTGTATCAACACGGACGTCGTGGTCAACTGCACGCGCAAGAACAGCATCAAGTACGTGGTTTTTTACGAGACGACGATCGCGCAGCCCAAGTCTGCGATGGCGTACTACCAGAACGACAAGACGGGTGCAGCAGCCATTGAACACTGTCCATTCGTCCCCATGGACGGCGGCCAGTGCACGCCCACGAACGGCGTGTTGCCCAAGACCTGCAACCAGTACCTGGGCGTGAAGGGTCAGTCCAAGCTCGGCTTCTGCGTGGGCGGTCAGCTCCAGGACGACGCCGTTCTGGCGCCGTATCCAAACAACTACTGGTTCTCGTACCCGAACAGCTGCGTGACCAAGGTCTGGAACGACAAGACGGATGCGTGCCGTGTTGAACAAGCCGGCGGCCTCTGTCCTTTTGGCACCGAGCCGGACGGCGTCACGTGCACGTTCAAGTACAAGATTCTCGGCTGGGTGGCATTGGACGACGTCGTGGGCATCACGAGCATGACGAACCCGAACACGAACGCTACGTACGCCGACTACGCCGAGTTCTGCAAGGCCGGAGGGGTTGAGTTCAGCGTGACGGTGTCCGAATCCAAGGTCAAAGTGATCGAGACGATCCCGTTCTGGAAGAACCCGACGAGCTCGAGCGCCAACACGGCGCGCGCGCAGAAGCTCGTGGACGCGTACAACAAGGTGATGAAGACGAACCCGCGGACGTCAGACGGCGGCGTGATGCAGAAGCTGCCGACGATCGCGAGCCTCACGCGCGCCAACCCGCCATGCTACAAGAACAACGAGCAGTGCGCCAAGGCGCTCTTCGGCTGCCGTCGCAACTACTACTCGCAGATTTGCGAGGTCTGCAGCTTCATCGACTTTGACTGCGACATCAAGCCGATGCTCTACAGCTTCCCAAAGCTCACTGTCTAGCAGGGGAAGCAACGTTGAAAGAAGTGCATAACCTAAGTATTGTTTAGAGAAAGAGACAACCAAATTCAAGTAGAGAATCTGAATGTGATCGTCGTCGTGTGTTAAGACTGACAAATTCTATAGCCCCACCAACTTTGCAAGCAACATCCAGTTCTATTTACTCTTATTGCAGTATCTGTGATTCGCTGGTGGCTGAGCGAAAAGATACGATACTTTGCAACTGAGGAGTCCTTGCCTCATTGGTTCTGCAACTCGCAACTTCGTTAGCTCTGTATTCGGAGAGAGAGTAGATGATGTCCATGTATCGTGAAACTTCAGGAGCTATGCCCGTTGTCTTCCAAGACACCAGGATTTGCTGCTCCGACTAGTAGCGTTCGCTTCTGTTCACTTCTCTCAACGATCCAGAATTTTGCCTCAACCACCAAGAATAGTACTAGAGAGGCAATACGTTGTTCAAAGTTCCTTCATAGAAGCAGAGGTCTCCAGACCTCCATTGCGCATTATTGTACCAATCCATTTACTAAAATTACAGGATGCACACACGAAATGCCACTTAGAAATGCTGTGCGAGCGCTCACGTGCAGTCATGCAAGAGGCTCCCCACCTAATGATCGCTTCTTCCGAGTTGCTTTCTGCCTTCGTCAGCAGATCGAGAACATGGGGCCGACCACGATGTTCTCCCACCGCAGCGCCACGAGCAGGATCTCGAGCATCCACGCTGGCAAATTGCGCGGCACCATCCCGCCAAAGTGGAATAGACAGTGCTCGCCATTCTCGCCCGCTTCGTCAAACAGCACCCTGTACAGCACACACAATGCAACATTGTGTGAAACTATCGTCCTATCCACCACAATCAACAACTCGCATATGACAACAGGCACAGCAACGTACCAAGTCATCAGAGCTCGCCATCGCTCTTCCACTCGAGGAACACTTTCAAAGACAGACGCCAAACTCAGTTCCCCGTCATCATCCGGTTCTTTCTCAACTGTCGTCATATCGATGCGTCCTTCGTGGTCGAGCGACCGGAAGAGGATGACGTAGCCGGTCTCCACACGCATCCGCGTCGTGAGGAAGAGAGTCTTGTCCGCAAAGCGTCCGTCCGCACTGCGCACGACGCGAAACATCATCACGTTGTCGGCGTCCACTTCCTGTAGCACGTGGACGTCCATGTCGATGGATTTCGCGTAAAAGTCGCGCAGCCGCGGGGTCGAGTTGAGTTTCCAGCCGCCCAGCGAGAGCTCGGCGGCCGTGCGGCCGTAGAAGAATTTCTTGAGCGAAAAGTCAAAGTGCTCGCCGCCGTCGAGCACGCGGCGCTCGTCGCGCCAGCCAAATACGTTCGCGCCCGTGCTGTCGAACGGGTTCGACTGCAGAAATGTGCGCACTTCTGCGTAGCAGGAGGCCGCGAGCTGCTGACATTCTGCCACTGTGAACGGCACGATCACGACTGGTGGTAGTGGGCGCTTGCGAGAAGCCTTGGGTACGATACTACTTGCATTCGTATCAAGCGTCTACATGGACAATCACAAAAGTATCAAGGATCAATGACGTCAGTCAGTTGATTGTGCACGTTTGATACTAAAGTATCAAGATCCACACAACACGTCGCGACCTTCTCGGCCTCGAGCCAGAGGCCCAACTGGCTCTGGAAGTTTTTGTGCTCCTTCGTGGCATTCGTGAGCACGAGGTTCTTGCGCCACAGCTTCTCCTTCAGCAGCGTCAGCTGTGCGTACGCGCTCGTGAGCTCAGCTGCTGCTGTCGGTGGTTGCCAGAATGGTTCAGCCGCAGCAGTCGCGTCGCCCCATCGTCGCTCTTCGCCTTTTGCATGCTCTCTATCCTGCTGGACACTGCGGTCAACTGCAACTGCGTCTGTGTGTGGACTGGCGCGCGTGATGGCGGTCTCGAGCCGCTGGTACTCTTCCTCGAGCTGCTGCACCTGCGCCTTGAGGTCCTGCGCCGTGCTCTATAGAGCGACAGCCGCACGCTTAGTACAGTAACGCCACACAGAGAGCCACACAGAGAGCCATAGAAAGAGAGAGAGAAAAGCGCACCTGCTGGCGATAGTAACTCTTCTTGACGTACGCGCGTTGGCGCGCGCGTTTCTCCTCGAGCGTCACCGGCCGGCGCGCCACCTTGGCTGCGAACGTGGCGGTCATCGCTTGTTGCTTCGAGTGTAAACAGTGAGTTGACTTTCTCTTACTTCGGTGGGGCGGTACATGACTGGTACAATGTACCAGTTTAGTACCAGTTACCAATGTATATCTGATTTCCAGTATAGACAGATTCGGATATAGTGGTGAAGGTTGATTTTTGTGCTCTTACAAACGAAGACATGCGTGGATTCGTTTGTAAGAGCAAGTTGAGCGTACCCACCTGATTCACATACGGAGGTCGATGGCCAAAGCAGAGCGAGGAACAATAGAAATCGAGGCATGTTGCTACTGCTGCTGCGTTTTACGTCTTGTCCTTTGTGCGTAAACGACATTGCAAGCGGCATTTGGTCGGATCTGAGCTTTGTTACAGTAGTCGCTGCTGAATTTAGGATGGCTGGGATAGTGACCTTCAACCGTCAGAGCGCCATTTGTCAAAATTGGAGATTTCTGTCAAGCACAACCGGTATGAGCTGCCCAGAGATGCACGCATACGAATTATTTCAACGGATTCTCCACGTACGTCATTCAGCGACGCCAAGCAAACATGCTCGGATGGGTACTTTCTCCAATTGATCGCTCCAGTGCAGTATCAGGAAGGCTGGAAATATTTCTGAAACCTGAAGCGTAGAAGACAGACAGCCGGGATTTTTGAAGGTCTCTCCAGATGGCTTGATTACCATCCACATCACAACACAAAGGAGGTACTTGCGATCTGCTAGTAGTAGAGACTTGTGTATTCCTCGAACGCATCCCCGCTGGAATACTCTTGACAAGACAGCACAAGAAGCCACTGCATGTTGAGCCCATGAGAAGAGCGCTCAACCAAAGCCTGAGGAACCAACGAAAGAATTGAGGCCACGAAAAACCCCAAATGTTAAACTGCAACGCCAGGTCAGTCGAGTTTCAATCGTTTTTTTTACTTATTTCTGAGAAACAAGCCTGATTTGGATACCTTGCTCAACTCACAATCTTTGGCGTGGGGTAGCATGTGTAGAGCAAGCTGGCCGAAATCGCAGCTCGTGCCATTCGATTCAACACTCGATCCATGTTCAGTCGCGTGGACACTGAGATTGTGCAGATGTCTTGTGTGTGGATAGCCTGACAACGTGATTCCTACTTGTTCCCACTCGTTGATTGTTTTTCTCAAATGCAATTTGCCTGGTTTGTTTGCTGACGGCAAATCGTGCCGTTTGATTCTGCGAAACTTGCCTTGCCGCTTGTATGAGTTGCGCGTTGGTTGTTGTTGTGCGAGTTACGCTCTCCGCTTGTGAGTTGCGTGTTTGCGATCTTGTTGTCCTTGCTGGGGACAAATTTGTTAGTAGTCTCTGCAACTCTGAATCCAGCTTGTTTCGTCTGACTTTCTCGCATTCGAAAGGACGCAGCCATGTGTATCCATTCCGTCGCTGAACCGGCTTTCCCAAAATCTATTCGGTTCATCCTTGCATAACGATTGCATCAGCCATTGTAGATATGCGAATCACTTTACAAAAGGTACAATTAATGTAAATAAATTATAAAGGGTTTCGATTCGTATACAGGTAATCTACACTCTGAGATGGCTTCTGATGCCCACACAGACCACAATCGGCTGTCCATCCGTGCGCATGCCTGCGAACAATCCTTGTGCTGGTTATATCTTCACTTGAGCCCTCCCTCGATCCACAAAATGCTCCGATAGATCAAGACAACAACGTGCGCAGCTGCCAGCAACAAGTTGCCTCTTGACCAAGAGAGAGGACGAGAGGCACCAACTGGTCAGATGGCGAGCCGTTTCGACTCCCAAACAAGCTCAGTTTGCTCGCCTCCGTCCTTGCTTGCTTTGTTTTGTTTCACATCGCGCTCTCGATCGAATCAGCCGTGCACTCCTCATTCTCTAATTTCCCCAGCTCAGCGCTGGACCTCACCTCGATCGGTTCCTCAAAGCACGCTAGTACTCTCGTTCCCCTGCGACGTGCCCTCCTCCGTCTGTCGGTGCATCTCTGGTGAGTGCCAGCAACACGCAACAAGTACAAGCGAGCGATCCCTCGTGCATTCCCTCCCGCCACCCGTGCCAATCCGACATATCATTTCCATCTTGGACACTGGATCTCCGATCTTGCCGATTGCTCTTCTTGCGCATCCTGTGTCAGTGAACACAACGAACAGACAAGCGCACAAGAAACAAACAAACAGCAGCTCAACAAAAACTCAACAATCCAGCAGGCGACAAACAAGCGATTGCTGAAGAGCCACGCCACTTCACTCTCCCACACAACAGCAGCACAAGTTCCCTAGCTCATCTCATTTCGGAATTTACCAGCAAGTCGGCAACACACTTCGACCAGCGGAATTCCCAGCAACAGCACAACAACAAGCAAGTCCATCATCCACACACACACAAGAATGAAGTCTTGCGTGACGTCTCGTGTGGTTGCGCTTGCGCTCGCAGCCGTGCTGCTTGTTGTCCAGCCGCAAGTTGCGCTCGCGGCCTGCAAGTCGAACCTTGATGACGACGCGAGCAATGGTGTCGGCCAGAAGGCGAGTCTCGACGGCAGCTACTCGCAGGACTTGTTGGCCTACGCCTCGTCATCCGACTCCTCAGCCTCAAGCGGCTCCGCGGACAGCAGCTCTTCTTCTACTGACAGCGACGCGGACCAGAGCTCGTGGGCGTTCTCGCCCGTGACGTCCGTCCAGGTGCGCGTGCAGGGTAACCTGCCGGCCTGGGACGCCGACCACGAGGTCTTCATCTCGTCCTACGGGAGTTCGTTCGAGGCCAAGTACCTTGGCGTGTTGGACACGGTCAACACAGCGGCGGTCGAGGGCGCGTTCAAGTACGTCCAGGCTGAGTGCATCAACGCGAGCGTGATCACCAACTGCACACGCAAGAACTCGATCAAGTACATTGCGTTCTACCAGACGACAATCGTGCAACCACGTGCTGCCATGGCGTACTACCAAAACGACACAACCGGCGCGGCCGCGGCCGAGCACTGCCCGTTCATCCCCATGGACGGTGGTCAGTGCACGCCCACGAACGGCGTGTTCCCAAAGACTTGCGACCAGTACACGGGCGTAAACGGCCAGCCGAAGCTCGGCTTCTGCGTGGGCGGCACGCTCCAAGAGAACGAGGTACTGGCACCATACCCGAACAACTACTGGTTCTCGTACCCGAACAGCTGCCCGCGCAATGTCTGGAGTGACAAGACTGACGCGTGCCGTAAAGAACAAGCCGGGGGTCTCTGTCCCTTTGGCACCGAGCCGGACGGCGTCACGTGCACGTTCTCGTACAAGATCCTCGGTTACATCAGTCTCGACGACGTCGTGGGCATCACATCGATGGTGAACCCCGCGACGAACGCCACGTACAAGGACTACGCCGAGTTCTGCAATGCTGGCGGCGTGGAATACGACGTACAGCTGCTCGGAGGTCTCAACCTGCTGCTCCAGAAGTCGATCCCGTTCTGGCGCGAGCCAGCGAGCCGCACGCGCAACACCGAGCGCGTGCAGACCCTGATCGACAGCTACAACGCGCTCGTGAGCGAGAACCCCAAGACCGCGGACGGCGGCGTCATGGAAGCGCTGCCGTCCATCGCCGAGCTCACGAAGAAGAACCCACCGTGCTACGAGAACAACGTGCGCTGCGCGAACGCCAAGTACGGCTGCACGCGCTCGCTCTACTCACAGGTCTGCACTGTGTGCACCACGGCCTCGAACGACTGCGTCGTGAAGCCCAATGACTACACGTTCCCCCAGCTCTGAGCATGACGTTCAGATCGTGTCGTCCGTATTAGCACCATTATAGAGGAGTTCTGCAATAGACCCACCCGCAGACAGACAGAGACCAGAAATGACTCAAGACAACGTAATACACTCACATAGAGAATCACTCGAGCGTTCGTTTGAGTCTCCTATAGCCAGTGAACAGCGTGCAAGAGCCATCTCGGAAGGCAGTTATTGAGTTGAGCTCATGGGAGATGCGCTGCGCATTTGGTATCAGCTCAGCACGACTTCTTCAGCTTGGCATTGCGCCAGTCGACACAACGTATGTTTGCTACTTTGGTATCAAAGTATGAGTATCAAAGCTGTGAAACTGGTATGCAGGGTAATCTAACTAAAAAGGTATAATGACCTCTCTAGTTACACTATCCTGGTTTCTTGCTTTTCCCCTCATTTGTCACTATCGTGCGACACGAGCGAGAGAGAAGAATGGTGCTGCCCAAGTACCAGCAGCCGCCGCAGCGCAAGGTCTACGCCGGCGGCTGCGTCGTGCTGCTGCTGCTGCTCATGGTGCGTTCTGCTAACGCACATGTTCACCCACTACCGTGTGTGTCATACCGTGTCACGTCTGACATGTGTTACTCTGTGTGTCTGCTTGTTCTTGTGTAGCTCCTGGGCCTGGGCCAGTTCGCGCTCGTGCTGCTGCTGCTGCTGCTGCCTGTCATTGTCTTCTTCGCGTGGATGCTCAAGCAGCAGCAGCATCACGGCGTCACGTACGTCTCTCTTTGTTGCTAGTTGCTCGATAGCCACATGCTTGCGTGCTTGCTTTGCTTACCACTTGTGCTTGTGCTTGTTTGTTGCAACGACAGCGACCAGGAGATCAAGCAAATCGTGCTCTGCTTCTTCGCGGGCATCTTCCCGTCGTCCGTGCTCGCGCTTGTTGCGCAGTCGCTGCTTGTCCCCGTGTGGGCGCTGCTTTGCTTCTTCGACCAGCGCGAGTCACTCGACAAGCAGCTGCGCAAGTTCATCGACACGAGCGACGCTTCTGCAGACGACAGCTCAGCAGAACTGCTGCTCACTAGTTCATCATCGTCCTCCTCTGGTGGACTCGGCAATGCGCCGCCGCACGCCTCACGCCTCGCTGACCTGCTGGCGCAGCTGGACGTCGAGAAGACCTTCGGGTATTACGTGTTCCTCTTCGCGCTCGCGTTCTGCGTCGCCGCGCTCGTCGAAGAGTCGCTCAAGCTCTGGATCGTGCAAGGCGCGTGTTGCTGCTCCAAGCTCTCGGCGCGCTTCTGGTCTGCATCCAAGCCTGGCTCGACCATGCCCAACGGAGCTCCGAGGCCAAGCTCTTCTGTAAGCAAACGCGGCTGGCTGTGCCACCCGAGCCGCCTGCTCTTCCAGCACCAGCGGCACTCGAGCCACTCGTTTGTGGTGTTCATGGCGGTCGTCGCCGGCGCATTGGGCTTCTCATTCTTTGAGAACATGGGATACGCGTTTGCGATCCCGGCATTTGGCGACCGCGTGCTCGCGGCCGTGCTGCGCGGACTGCTGAGCACGCCGCTGCACTGTATCTGCGGCGGGATCACGGGCGTGCGACTCGCTGAGCGGCTCCAGTTGCGCCGTACGGTCAGTAGCAGTTCGTCCGGCGAGAAGCTCTCGGCCGTGGACGACTTGGCCAAGTGGCGAACCAAATTGCGCATCGTGCTGCCAGCGATCTTGGTGCACGGCACGTTCGACTTTCAAGTCTTCCTTGTAGCCTCGCTCGTCACAGAAGAGATGACGACAGCACATCCAATTGGCTATGGTCTCGTAGCACCGTCCGTTGGGACGCTTGGGATCTTGGTAGGCGCATTTTGGTACCTGCGCCGCATTCTGCACGCCATGGAGCAGCAGATGAACGCCGGCAGGTACATCCAAGTGGCCGTGGACTTGGAGTCTGGGCGGAGAGTCGGCTTCAGCGACGACGACAGCGACCTGGACGACGATGGGGACGATGGCGAGGGCTTCAGCGCAGGTGGCCGAGATCAAGACCGCAGCGGCACCGCACGGAAATCCAGATCCGTGTTCAACGTCTAGCAGAGGACAAGAAGTCGAAGAACCAATGGATCTGATCTCGAACTTCGCCTTCTCTGCGTGGCTTCTGAGCATCCAAGCGTTGATTTGTCCTATCTTCTCGCTGCTATTTAAGCAGGGAGCGTCTTCGCGTGCCCTGTGACGATGAAACACGATTTGCGAGCGTGATGTGTTATATGTCTTGCTCAACTTACGTGAAACGAACGAACGGCCTCTCGATTCCGACATGGTTGGACTGATCACCGCCTGCGATGCTGGTGGTAGCCATTCGATCACCATATTGGGTAGCTAGCCAGCTAGCCCATCATCAGGTGCAACAAGAGAGAGAGGTGTCGGATTTCACAACAGTAGTGCTTCGAGTCAAGTGCGAGGGGGCGTTGGACACTTCTCAGAAATCCCCACATAGCAGTGCGACATGAGGCGCTTTGAGGCACATTCTTGGCGCAAAATGATGGCTGCGCTGAGAGGCAGTTGAAGCTGTGCGCATGTATTTTGAGGCAAAACCTGGATCAGAATGCGAGCGAGCGTGCGTGCGACCAAGAGGAGAAAGAAGCTATTCTCGATCAGATCCCACAGACAAGAATACCACAAGCTCTTCATTTTTTTGAGGCTGCAAAGATACCTTCATCAGGCTCTTCGCTATCAAGTCTCACTCCACAGCTCCACAGCTCGTCTCATTCTCCAAGTTTCTCCATTCCAGCCACAAGCTCACTCACTACCAGTCGATAAGTCAGTAAGCACGATGCAGTTCGAGCCGCCGACCAAGCCGATGGACGTGAGCGTCTCGATGGGCGACAGCAGCAGTGGCGCGAGCTCGGGCACGGACCAGAACGGTCTCGTCACGGGCCGCTGGAAGACCGGCCTCTTCGGTTTCACGGACTCCATGGTGCCCAACGGTACGCCTTTGTCATTCATCCATTCCATATAATGGCTTCTATAAGGCCACAATGCCTAACAGTGTACTTGTTAATGACCATGTAGGTATCATGTCGTGCTGCTGCACGGGCGTGGCCGTCTCGCAGATCGCGTCGCGCATCGGGCTCGTGAAGTTCAACCACGCGATCGGCGCCTTTGTGCTGCTGTACCTGATCGCGTTCATCTCGTCCGTGGCGGACAGCGACTTCTTTGAAGTCATCACGTGGCTCGGCGCGATCGGCGCGCTGCTCTTCTGCGCGCGCCTGCGCTGGCGCATCCGCACGCTCTTCTCGATCCCCGGCTCGCCGCTCGAGGACCTGGCGCTCTCGGCCTGCTGCGGCTGCTGCTCGGTCGCGCAGATGGCGTCGCACGTCGAGTCGTACGAACCGGGTACGTTCGCGTTCGCGCCACGTGCGACGCTCGAGGGCTACTCGACGACCTAGAGATACGGAAGCTGACGATCGGGTGACGAGGAGACACACGCGACAATCACTACATATCTACTTTATGACGACACTAGGCTCGACCTCTCTGGTCTGAGCATCTATCTAGTCAATGCACATTTCAATAAATTTATATTATCAAGGCCTCAGTTTGATCACCTTCGTCTCTTCTTGGGCTTGCTGCGTCCTCGCTGGGACGATTGATTTCGTCGTTCTGGCAACTCGACTGAGAGTAGAGAATCTCTAGGTTGCCAACCTCGCCCGGTGTACAAGAGTGTGAGACAGTGTCAGTTCAGGAACTCTCATGAGCATCAACCATGGGATTCTCATCGCGGGTAGTAGAAGGGATCAGACCCCAGCGGCTCAGAGATCATGCGCATGGCCAGGTTGACTCGCTCGGGTGTCGACTCATTTGAATAGCTCCACGACTTGCAAAGCTATGAAAGTCGCCATGAACAATTCTCGAGTTTGGCCGTCGCTGTTACGATATTGGTGTAAGTTATCTACATGATGGCGCGTTTCCTCGGATAAGATGCAGATATTTATACGTACTCGCTTGTCTTGGTATTCTCAAATTATAGTCTTGACGCGCTGCCTCACGAAATCGGCAGGACCTGGTCATGGTTGCTGATAATTGGTCGCGAGGAAGGCTGCTATAGAGCTCGGGGCACCATGCGCAGCTCTCTCCGTGGCTCCGTGCGTTCGCTGCACGCCTCGGACGACTTCCGCACGTACCTCAATGATCGGTCTCGAGTGAGTCTTCTCGTCTCTGCTTCATCACTTCATCTCTATCCTATTGTCGCCTGACAGGTAGGTTGATCTTAGCAGACGCACTGATTATCTACCGCTTTGTGTTGGGCTTCTGCTGTTGGTAGGAATGCGATGAGCAGATCGATGAGATCCATGAGCGCATCCGGGAGCGCAAACGCCTGTCAGCCACTGCACCACTGCCATCGTCGTCGTCATCACCTTCTTCTCTACGATCTACTCGCTCGCCAACGATGAAGAAGAAGTCGACCACTTTCCAGCTTCACTCAGACAGCGACGACCATCATCCTGATAGAGGTTACCACAACCACCACGACTACCGCCATTCATCCTCCAGATCACACATCAAGCCGTCCATGAGCCAGAGCTTCTCGTCATCTCGTGGGTCCTTCAACTCCTCCTCATCATCGCCTGAACGCTCACAACCAATTTTTCAGAAACAGCAACACCAGCAGCAAACCCACCGAGGAATCCTCAAGAAACACAAGAACAACGAAGCCGCGAAATTCCCATCGGAACCCAAGGAAACACCGGAACAGTGGTTCCAGCGCATCATGAAAGCCAAGAAGCTCTCGCCACTCGACCTCTGCGACCTGTTCTCCTACGGCGATACGCGAAAGCACCCACGCGTGCCTCTGAGCAACGTGTGCGAAGTGATTTTTGACCTGGACTCTGAGGTTTTGGCCAGTGGCTACGACCCTGTGACGCCCGAAATGGAGGAGTTTCTCTACCAGTTCTCCTTTGAAGGCACTAGTGAGAATGAAGGTGACGAGGCGATGATTCTCGTGGACGTGAAAGACGCGCTGCGGTCGCTCAACATCTGGCAATCGGGTGTCACATCACCGGTCAAGAAGGCAACGAAGAACAACAGCAGGGCTCTCAATGATGATCCAATGGATAGAGAGTCACCGACCAAGGCGCTTGTGCTCGAAGTCAAGAACAAGAAGCTTCAGAGCGTGATCTCGAGTCTCCAGGACGCGAATCTGCGGCTCAGCATGCAACTTGACGATGCCGTCAAGACTTCACAGTCGATGAAGTCGAAAGTCGACAAGCCTCAACCATTTCCGACATCCGTGTCAATCAGCTCCGCCTCGTGGCTCTCGAGCAGTGAACTTGAGAATTCCAAAACGCCCTCCGAGTCAAAGCTAAAGAACTCTGTCGTGAGCCACCACGAAGGCGATCTCATTCGGATCGCAAACCACCTGCAGTAGTAAGTCTGAAGCTCTATGTGATATCTCTGAGATCTCTTAACAGCTCCTCTAATGTCTAACTCTGCATCTGTGTTCCTTGTCAGTACCGGCGTGAAGCAACTCGAAGAGCTTCTCATCAAGAGCGACAAACCGTCTTCATCTTCGAGTAGGTTAAGCGGCTTTGTGAGCCTCAAGCAGCTCCGATGGCTGCTGTCCGAGCATTTTGAGATCACAATCAGCGAGACGCAGCTCATGGAGAGCTGTCTGGGCATGAACTTCAACGCGCAGGCGCAACTAGACTACAGCGAGTTCATTCACGTACTGCTCGACATCCTCATCTACGCGATCCCAAAGCCCTCGACGTCCAAGCGACAGCAGCTCTTTGACAAGATCACGCAGTACCTGGACAGCGGCTTCCCATATTCCAGCATGGACAACAAAGGCAGACAGCATCATGATCAAATGCTCACGGCGCTCTGTGAGAAGTACGACCTCGAGGGTGACCAGCTGATCTCGGTCTCTGAGATGATGCGTGTTTTCTATAAGGACCTCGTGACCCATCACACGCTGAATCTGGCGTTCCCACTCAATCAGCAGGACGCATTACGGGTTCTCCAGCCATTCATCAAGGCGAATAGCGACGACCAGAAGACCCAGAAGCAAAGTACCAGCAACTTCCTGAGCTACCCAGAGTTCTTACAGGCACTATTCGCGAGTCCAGGGGGCGACGAGGGCAATGCTGACCATGTTACCTCGAAGGCTGCCCAAAAAGCCCTGGACTGGGACTTCTGGACGCAGCTCCGCAAGTCGCTCTGCAGTGGGAACCTGACGCTCGAGCCCAAGATCCACGCGCAGCTGTGCAAGATCTTCAAGAAAGTCGATCCGCACCGCCAATTTCTCATCTCGCAGCGGAACTTCAACCGGATCCTCGACCAGCATTTGAGTTCCAGCGACCTGGAGATTCTTGCGATGGCGCTAGCCCAGCCAAACTCCGCGAGTGCGAACGAAGCCAAGAGCTCCACTTCAAGTCTGCGCTTTGACGTGTTCATGAAGCTGGTCTTTGGCGCCCCCGCTCTGCAAGATACAAGGTTTCTGAGCCAACAAATTGTGAGCAAGTTGACTGAAAATGAGACTGCGATCCGGACAAACGTCATGGACGCAATGAAAAAGCACGGTGGCGACTGGGAAACCACGATCACGGCTCTTAGTGAGCTCTCAAGCCACTCTAACGACTCTACCAGCAGCAAGAGCTCACCGCACTTGACGATCAGCGAAATCCTGTACCTCTTTGCGTACCTGGATAGCGGCCACGAGGGCGCCATTGAGCTGCAAACGCTCTGGGCATTCTTGAAAAATGAATGCTGGGCTGCTAAACTCAAAGACTCCAAGGCAAGAGGTGACAAGTCCAGTCACCGCAGTATAAAGCCTAGTCATGATAGTGCTGCTGCCACACTCCAGAGGACCAAACAGCTACTCGCTCAGTGCCTGGACGCGTACAATCTCGAGCGCGCGCTCGCTGGCTACCGAAAAGAGCAGCAGGAAGGCGCCATTTCCCAGGACCAGCTACTCAAGGAGATCTTCCGAATGCTCAGTGCGCTTGGTCGTGATGGTGATGACGAGCTGGACGTAGCGAACGTGCAGCAGCTGATCTCACACATTGCGATCCAGGCGAACGACGCGGACCCTGAGCTCTTTTCTACAGGACGACTGAAGCTCTCGATCCCCATTGAAGCGTTCTTTGACGAGCTCTTCGACTGGGACGCGATGATGAAGGCGATGCAGCTGCCGCAGAACCTGGGTGAGATGAAGAAGATTTTCGAGCTCTTTGACTGGAGCAAGGACGGCAGCATCCCAGTGCAGGACTGGAACAAGGCCTGGCGCCAGATCTGTAGTCCTGGTACTACGACTGGCAAGAGTAAAAGAAGAGAGATGGTGGAGTGGGAGATCCGAGTGCTCCAACGGCGCTTCTCGACGTCCCCATCAGACTCCCAGCAGCATCAGTCGAAAGCCAGAGCCAAGACTGAAGAAGCCTCGATCGACTACGCAAGGCTATTGGTGCACCTCATGGACACGCAGCACCAGAACGCCCGCACGCGCCTGAAAGCGCTTGTGATGACACATTTTCAGCAGAAAAGCGCCGAGATGGCGATCGCAAAGCCCGCAAACGCGAGAAACCTGACTTCTCAGCAAATCAACAGACTCTTTCGACGCATCGATGAAGAGAACAAGGGCCACTTCAATCTGCGAGACCTCCAGAAGTACTTCTCCAAGCAGTTGGAATGCGACAGTGAAGATGACGAAGGTGGAAACACCTGGCTGGTGCACAATGTGAATGTCATGGGCTTCGTACTGGGTGAGATCGCTGGCCACCACCAGAAAATCAAGAATTCTGCTGATAAACGGCGCAGTGGGGATCATCTCATGGACCACCAGCGAGTGCGAGCGACGACTGTGACCCGCGAACGCTTCCAGGAGTTCATGCAGAGCCTCATGGACGAATTGTCTTCCTCTGACAGATCGTCAAAGTCACCAATTCGAACTGGTGGTACTCGCCAAGATGGCGATGGTGAGAGAGACTGGAAGACTTCATTCAGGTCATCCTCACGAGGTTTATCTCATGACGAAGACGACACTACTGAAGTTTCAAGACTCTCACCGCGCAGTAGATCAAAGCCCCAGGTTCTCACGAGTCTGCGCGCACTGGAGCTCGCGATCCTCGACATCTGTAGCGACGTCGCGAGCGAAAACGGTCGAACGATCCTTCCCACGCACGCGTTTCGGTACTTCTCCGAGGGTTTCGTCAGTAGTGACAGTCGATCCAGGTCCAGGTCGCTCATGTCTCGATCTCGGTCCAGGTCGCCAACGAGAGGTAGTACAGTGGCTGGCTCCCAGTCAGCCTCGCCAACTCGAAAGCCCCGAGCCTCATCCACCACCAATTCCATGACCGCTCGATCGCAGCACCGTCAGGTGGAGGCCATGGCGTCTGACCCGATCACGCCGTCCAAGCTCAAGCGCGTACTCCTGGACGACCACAGCCTCCAGGTCGCAACGCACATCGTGTCCCAGTTCTTTCAGCACATCGGCTCGCCCTCCAATCAGTTTCTCGAACTGCTGCCCTTCGCCAAGTGGGTCGCGCCCATCTCGTTGGACATGGAGCTCAAGGTGCGTGACGTCGTGAAAAAAATGGTCATGCGCGGCAAGGGCGGCGGTGGAAAAGTGGACCTCGACAGGTTTCTCGGCCAGCTGCACCGCAAACTGCTCGACTCACCGCCATGCTCTGGTCAATATGGTGGTGGCGATGGGTACGTGGCTCTGGATGAGGATGGCGAAGAGCTCCGCTTTGTGCCACCGTCGCTGCTGCAGAGCAAGCTGAACCAGCTGGGCATCCCGCTTACGCGCGTCGACATGGAGACGCTGCTGCGGCACTTTGGCATGGAGGACGACCTGGAGATCGACTTTGCGCTCTTCTTGCAGCGGATCGTCGAGCTCAGCGTCAGTCTCACGCCCTCTGTCTCCTAAACACAATCTCAATACAGTACATGGCTATCTCAATAGCTCGTCTTAGTTGTCTATATAAATTGGTGCGTTGGGTTAGTTTTCTTTCTTCGTGGTGATCTCCTAGGCAGGTGGCATCTTTGGCTACGAACTTCGCTTCCTGTTGCTGTCGTTCTTCTCCTCTTTCAGCGGCGTCTTGACCGTCACAGGCAGGTACGATGGGATCTTGCCCTTGGCCTGGAGCGCCTCGGGGCGGATGATGCCCGCCTCATAGTCGAAGCGCTTGTACTCGCCATTGCTGTTCACACATCACATCATATCATCCACACGACAGACAACCACACAATGATTAGTGACCCCATCCACACACACAGCCTTACAGACAATGATCATCAGCAAGCCAGCGAACAACGTACTAGAAGCAGAAGGCGATGAAGGTGACCATGACCAGGAAGACCATGATCCACTCGGGCGTGGCGTAAAAGTACTTGGACGGCACGTGGCCCGTGGCGTCCGTATGCGTGCGGCGCAGCACACTGAGTCCGGGCACGAGCAGCGCCGAGAGGAAGTTTCCACAGAGCTGCTGTAAGGCAGCGACCGTGGCCTCGCTCGTCGGGAACGCGCACTCGACGCCAAGCTCCAGCACAATCGGCTGCAGCGGGCCCAGGAACACGCCGAGCAGCAGCAGACTCGCGAACGTGAACAGCACGCTCGTGTTGATCGTGAGCTTGAAGGCCGCGAGCGAGACCGCTGTGAGCAGCAGACAGAGCTGCATCGCTTGCTTGTGGTTGCGCTGGCGGTCCACGTACCGGCTGATGATCTGGCCGCCGATGAGCGAACTCACGATAAACACCGCGCCGATGACCCCGATCTGGGACTTGGTGAAGCCGTCCGTACTCAGGAACTTGCCCAGCAGTGCCGACATGGCGTTCACGACGCACTCGGCGACCGAGAACGACAGCACGGTGTTCCAGAAACCCTTGTGCAAGAACGCGTTACCCCACTGCTTCCAATCGTACTCGTCCTGCAGGTGCACGTCCGAGACAATCGACTCGGTCTCAAACTTGCTGCTAAATCCTGAGCCTGAGGACGGGAAGGATCGGAATAAGACGTAGGCGGCGGCCCAGCTGAGCGTTGCGGTCACGGCGATACACAAGTTCCAGTCGGGGATCTCGCGCTCGTCGTGCACGAAGAACGGAGCGGTGAGGTACACGACGGCTGTGCCCATGGCGTTGGCATTCACGGCGATGCTCGTGGACGTGGCTCGTAACGATGGCGGGAACCAGTTGGCGGAGAGCACCGGTGGCGAGTTGACCATGAAGGGCATCGCGATCGAGGCGACGATCTGACCCAGCAGTGTGACTTGAGCCTCAGTCGCGGGGTCTTCCGAGAACGTTGCAAAGTACCGGATCAAGGCGCCGAGAGCCTGGAGGAAGCCGCCAAGCAGTACGCCATAGCGCAATCCTTTCTTGTCCATGAGCCACGAGCCGATGAACGAGCACGGGATGTACGAGATGAAGTAGACCGTGATGAGCTCCGTCGAGTGGATCTAATAGCAATGCGAGCGTTAGTATCAGGCTATTGAATGGGAAACGTATGGTTGAGAACGAACGTACGTGCTGAGCCCATCGGGACTCGGCGATGCTCGCAATGGGCGCGTACGAGTAGCAGATGCCCTGGTTGATGCCCGAGAGCAGCGAGAGGATTGTGACCATGAGCCACTTGCGCTGCGACGACGCATTCGTATCGAGGTTCATCTTCTTGCTGATTGTGGGCGTCTGCTCGCCGAGGAACGTGCCGTAATCTACAATTGCCACAAGCATCAACACACAGACACAGACACACGCGCACGCGCGTGGCATCATGAGCGCACTGTGCAGTCCGAGTCTCCACAGACGCGCAACATACCTCCGTCGTCTTCCATCGCTGCTTGTGCTGCTGCTGTGTGGTGTGGCGGAATGAGGCGAGCGGATGGACGGACGGGTGGGCGGCGGCTTGTAGCTCCTGGCGATGACGAAGCAGTCGCGTAGGTGGGTGGGCTGGTGTGAACGGGCGCAGCTGCTGAGTGAGTGAATGCGCTATTGCTGCTGCTGATGGAGAGCGAGTGGCCGCTTGTCCACAGCCAACGTTGGCTGCCTCACCCTCCTGACTGGCGGTCCCACTGTAGACGATGACGGTGCTGGATGCAGAGCGAGTAACATGGGGGTTTCACACTCATCAGCAAGTAGCAAGGGCTACATTGCTGCACCTTCCTCAAAGCGTGTGTTCTTTTATTCTTATATGCAGCTAAAATGCAATTTTAAGGAGTAGAATAAAAGAATATGGTTGCCCTTTTTAGCTGCTTTTCAGTGTCTATATGCAGACAGAGCCATGGTGTGTCGAGCTATTTCTATGGATTGCCAAACAGCAGGTGACAAAGACATCGCTGCACTAGGTACAGTCCGCCTAATTGATATACGGACACCCACATTTTGCCGCCTCCCAGACGCGCATCTTTGAATTTGACTGTGAAAATTGCGCCAATCGACGCAGAATTGTAAGGCGATTCCGCCAATCAAAACCGCATCGAAAACGAGTGAGTTTTGTGCGAGTAGCAAATTTTTGCCAACATTTTGGAGCGAAATTG
>JAASGT010000471.1:0-24424 GCA_023334315.1 Globisporangium alternatum | reverse complement strand
TGAGCAAGGGCAAGTGCTTGCCGCTTGTCCTTGATGCTGTAGGTCTTCAGGCGACGCGGTGGCCATCCCTCACCAGGCTCGTCCACGCTCTCGCTCACTGCTTCCTCGGCTTCCTCGATATCTCTCTCGCTCATTGTTCGTGTTATGGACTGCAGCCGTGTGTGTGTGAGCGCCAAACTACGTGACGCCTGCGATCCACTGGGTTCACTATCTTAAAAACCGAGCCAAAATTCGACGCAATGCGATTGGCTAAAAATAATTATTTAAAACTTCATACAAATGGAAATCCCACTTTCAGAGTGGGCGAGTTTTGTTGACGGGCGAGTTTTTCCGTCGTTACCTGTACTGACCCATGGTTACTATATCGAGGATAGAATAATTCTTAGGGGTTCTTAAAAAACAACTTTTAGGAAACGGCAATTTGTAGGAAACAATTCTGAGAGTCAGGAAATGACGGTTTTACCGTAATTCCGTAAAAACACAAACCGTGCTAACCGTAACTTAAACAAAATACTTTTATGATTCGTTCAAGTGCGATAACTAGAATTTGTGTTTGAATGGGTTTGTCCTCGTAAGTCCGATCGTAGGCAACCAACGCCATCGCCAGCAAAAGACGAAACAGCAATGGCGCCGACGGGTTCCTCGTCCGTCTCGACGCGCTCACGCGCCGTGAAGGAGCGGCAGCTAGCGATCGTGGAGGACCCGGCGCGCGAGCTGCAGACTGTAGACGACCGCGAGATCCAGGTAGACGATGACTGGGAGGACAAGCTCAACCTGCAAGTCAAGATCATGTACGTGTGCGAATGGTTTTTATTGTTGCTGTGATAGTTGCACGCTTTCTGCCGCCAGTACAAGAGAGCTGGGCTGGACAGAGCAACACGCAAGACTAACGAGCTGCGCGCATGAACTGATATGACTGTGACAGGAACGTGGTCGGCACGGTGGACTTGAAGACCCCTCTGGAGCTCAAGACCATTGCGCTCCATGCGCGCAACGCCGAGTACAACCCAAAGGTGCGCGTGTTTCTTACGTGCGTACATTTATACTTATAAGTAAGCAGGCTATGCGCATTATAGCTGATATCTGTCTCTCTGTACGCTATGTGTTTTTAATTGCATGTACAGCGCTTCTCTGCGGTGATCATGCGTCTGCGTGACCCGAAGACGACCGCGTTGATCTTCGGCTCTGGAAAGGTGTGCTTTGATCACTCGATACCCAAACGCTTGCAAATGATGTACGAGGACTCACGTGTATTTGTTACTTGCATGCTGTTTCAGATTGTGATCACGGGTGGCACGAGCGAGGAGAGCTGTAGGCTAGCAGCGCGCAAGTTCACGCGCGTCATACAGGTGCGCCCTCGTATTTCTCTATCTGCATTATGAACCTGGACTGCTATGGATGGGGCTAATGCGCACACGCTCTCGAATGCGAACTTGTTGTCTTTGTGTGATGATGATGTAGAAACTCAACTTTCCCGCGCGCTTCACAGAATTCAAAGTGCGCAACGTCATGGGCACGTGCGATATCCGCTTCCCGATCCGGTTAGAAGGGCTGCTCAATGACCACGCCCGCTTCTGCAGTGTACGCCTTGTCAACCAAGAGCTCCTGAACTGTGAGTCTCTATTAAGCAAAGTCTAACGCTCTCTCTCTTGCTGTTTCTATTATCAGTACGAGCCGGAGCTGTTCCCAGGCCTTATTTACAAGCTCGTCGAGCCAAAACTGACGCTGCTGATCTTCGTCTCAGGCAAGATCGTGCTCTGCGGCGCGCGCGACTCGAGCCACCTGAACCAGGCGATCGACAAGATGTACCCCGTGCTGCTACAGTACCGCAAGATGACGGCGCCGCCGTCGCTGGTTACGGGCAAGCCCGGCTACGAGGACAGTGACGAGCTGGACCGTGTTGAGCCGAGCGCAATAGTGTAGAAGAGCAAGTAAAAGGGAGAGATCGAGTGAGCGAGCGAGTGAATACGTGAGTGCCCAGCAATCATTCTCTTCATACATGTATTATGGATACATTGCATCTAGCCCAACCACTTCGTCCTCTGAGGCGTGGACAACCAAGGTCGCCACTGACGGCTTGATTGATCAGCTGCTGCTTGGAAGTGAAGTGCGTTCGGCTCGGGTCACAGCTATAAGAGTGAAGATAACAACACTGTTATCAGCGCAGACACAGAGCAGCAGCATGTCGACCACCCGCAGCATCGAGTCATCAAGCAAGAATTATAATTCGCCACGAGTGCTGGTCACTTGGCCTCCATGAAGGCCCAGCTAGCCACCTCAAGGCGAGGTCCAACGATCGGTGGCTTCTCACTCGTATAGCCACCTGTTCCGGTGCGTGCCCTTATATCTGCCAATCCAAAAGCTCTTATAATAATGCAAGTCCGCTGATGATTGCTTGCCAAAAATGAAGGAGCGACTGGAAGAGATCGTGGCACTGGACGCGCATGTGGGCAGCGCCGACGCGGATGCCGACGCACAGCAGCGCTTCCACGCGCTCGAGTTCCCTGCGCAGCACGGCTCGGCGATCATGAAGTACCTGGCGACGCACTTCCAGTCGCTCGTGGACCTGGGCTTCGCGCACCTCAAGCGCATGAAGAAGCACCCGGAGCGCAAGAGCGCACTAGTCGCGCTCGTCACACCCTTTGGTGACGACGAGCGCACAGCAGAAGACAATGCGCTAGTCGCTGCGAGAGCGAGTGAGATGGCGCAGCTCTTCCAGGCGAGCGTCTCCAGCGTGTACGTGCTCAAGTATGCGCCGCAGACGCGCGAGGCCTTTGATAACCACACGTGCGCGTGGCCACTCATCTTCCACGCGAGTGTGGCGCCAGAAGCCCAAGTTGAGCCCATCGAAGACGACGAAGCGCAGGTCATGGCGGCGCATCTGCGAGCAGCACTGACGATTGCACAGCATTTTGAGAATGCGAATGAGCTCAGCAAGCTGCCGTTCTGCTGCGCACACGGTTGCATAATCGTGGACCCGCAGCGCAGCGCTGTCGCAGACTCGTTCGTCCATCGAGAGCGCGCGTCCTACGCGTTCCAGCCGATCTTCCATCCGGTGATGATCGCGATCGACGGCGTCGCTGAGCGCGACCGCCAGCGCAACGACCCGTCGCCAAAGAAGCAGAAGCGCGATGGCGATGAAGCCGTCGAAGAGGCTAAAGAAGAGGACGAGGACGAGTCGTACCTCTGTACGGGCTACGACGTGTTCGTGGACCGCGAGCCGTGCGTGATGTGTGCGATGGCGCTCGTCCACAGCCGCGCGCGGCGCGTGGTGTTCGCAAAGCTCAACGCGAGCGACGGCGCGCTGGCGAGCGCCCAGCGGCGGCTGCACACGATCAAGTCGCTCAACCACCATTACCGCGTCTTCCACCTGCGTCTGGATGATGATGATGATGGCGACAATGCGGCCCTAGAAGAAGAAAAAGACTCGGGGGAAACGTAACAGCAGGAGCTTGGAATATAGCAGGTGATTGATTGATTTGATCAGTGGGTTGGTGCGGACTACTAATAGCTAGCTAGTGTACGTGAGTGTGGAAATGAAGCCGCGGCCGAGCTGGTCTATCGCGCAAAGTCCTTGCCCATGGCCTCGAGGCGCGACACGATCTCGTTGAACGTCGGGCGCTGATCCTGCTTCTTCATCCAGCACTCCTCGAGCAGGTGGGCCAGCGGACCGGGGGTGCCATCGGGCACGCTCGGTCGCAGGTTCCCGCACGCCACGCCGTTCATGATGTCGCTCGAGCCCAGGTCCGGGTATGGCTCACCCCAGGCCAGCGCCTCCCAGACGATGATCGAGAAGCTGTAGACGTCACAAGGACAGCCATACTTCTCGCCGCGGAGCACCTCGGGTGCCACCCAGAGCGGACTGCCGCAGATCGACATGGTCTTGCCCACGTCGCGGAACTTAGAGAGCCCAAAGTCCGCGATCTTGGTGCGCATCTTGTCGTCCAGCAGGATGTTCTGCGACTTGAGGTCGCGGTGGATTACGATTGGATTGTGGTTGTGCAGGTACGCAAGGCCCTTGGACATGTCGAAGGCGATGTTGTACGCCAGGCGCACCTGCTGCAGAGGCTCAGGACGCGGGAGTTTGTGGTAGATGTCGAAGAAGCTGCCGTTCGCCAGCAGCTCCGTCACGAGCAACAGCGTCGGCGGCTTGGAGCATGAGCCCATGAAAAGCACGATGTTCGGGTGGTGCAGCCCCTTCATGATATTGCACTCCTTGTCGAACTCGGCGAGCGTGTTCTTGGGCACGGAGCTCGTGTGCAGCTTCTTGATCGCGACTGGAGTACCAAAGTAGCTACCTTTGTACACGACACCAAAGACGCCGCGGCCGATCGCGGCTTCGACGATCAGATCCTCCTCCTTGATCGACAACCCGTCGTCCTCGATGCTCATCGTGCGCGCGTTCACGAGCTTGCGGTCCGGGTAGATGATGTGGTCCTCCCACATCTCGTCGCCCACGTGCTTGGTCAGGATGTTTTGCAGCGTCGAGATGACGATCGAGAACGACGGCCGCACGTTCTCCTCAGCGCTCCAGCACCGGGTCATGAGGTTGTAGAGCTCCTGGAGCTCGAGGCTCTGCGGTACCTCGAGGTTGTGGAAGTCCGTCGGGCGCTTGCCCGCCTGCACCACGAACGGCACGGCGTCCACCGAGATACTGTTGTACGGGATCGAGTTGCTCAGTGCCTCGAAGAGGATCACGCCAAAGCTGTACACGTCCGACTTCTCCGTGTGGTCCTGACCTTTGAACACCTCGGGCGCGATCCAGATGCTCGAACCAATGAACGCACGGTTCACGGCCGCGGTTTTCTCGCTATCTTCGCCGCGGAAGGCCTTGAGCTTAGAGAGACCAAAGTCCGAAACCTTGCAGCGCCAGTCGGCATCAATCAACAAGTTCACGGACTTGAGGTCGCGGTGGAGGATCGGCGGGTTGCTCGAGTGCAAGAAGTGCATGCCACGTGAGGCGTCGACCATCATGCGCAGCAGCAGCGACCAGTCGATCTTGAACTCGTCGCTGTGGATGACCGTGTACACGCTCCCCTTGGGGCACAGCTCCATGACGAGCCCGACAAACTCGGGGTGCACCATCACGCCCATGAACATCACGACGTTTGGGTGGCGCAGCTGTGCCATGACACTTGCCTCGGAGCCAAAGCTCGTGATGATCGACTTGGTGTCGCCCTGCAGCGTGATCTTCTTCACGGCCACGCGCGTTTCCTTCCAGCTCGCGGCGTACACGATGCCGAACGTGCCCTGGCCGAGCTCCTCCTTCACGAGCACATCCTTGGGGTCAATGTGGCAGTTGGCGCTGAGAATGCCAGCGCCAGTCATGTCGTTCGACTGGTTCTGGTTTGCCCCGCCGCTGAACCAGCCAGTCATCTCCATGGTCATCTGCACCATCACGTTCTCCTGGGCGAGGCGCTCAGTGAGCACGAAGTCGCGGCGCTCCTCATACTCCCAGTTCCACGACAGGAACGCGAGCAGGATCGAGTACAGGATGACCGCGGCACTCAGGGTACCGGGGGAACTGATCGCCTCGGTCACGGCGGACGTGGCGAAGCGATACCACGCGAGGATGATGAAGAAGATGCTCGAGGACGTGAGCACCCCGAAGGACTGGAGGAACGTCAGCCCCGTAGAACTCGTGATGCCCAGCGAGAAGATGAACTGCACCCAGACGTTACGCTCGCTCACGGACGTACCGGCCGCCGTGGTGTCCAGCAGCGCACTGATCTGCCCGATCAGACAGACAATCGAGAGCATGTTCGTGCGACTCTGGAAGAACGCGTGGAAGAAGATCACGAGCAGCCCCATGCACATCACAATGCCTGCAAACATGCTCACATAAGTTAGTACATTTCCATTAAACACCCATGAGATGGAAGCTCACACATCAATCGTACCTGGGAAGATCATGACGAGCGGGAACTGCGTCCACTTTTCCTTGTTCTCCTTGGCCTTGAAGCTCACCTGCATGATCACAAGCAGCGGGATGAAGAACGCCGTGAAGCCCGCGCCGAATTTCAAGCGCGTGTGGTACTTGGCACAGCGCGAGACCACGAAGCGCTCCTCCATTTCTTCGTTTGTGAAGCGCAGCGAGACGACGGAGATCCCGATGTCCTCCTTCTTGCGGATCTGCGGGTCGGTCTTGTGGCTCTTGGTGCGGAAGAAGTTCATCTTGAGGTCCTGCATGCTCGTGCCCATGACGTGCAGCTTGGTCTTGCGCGGTGAGATGCCCGGGCCTCCTCCTCCGCCATGGTTGCCGCCAGCGTTGGCGCTCGTGTTGCTGCTCAGCGCCACGTCCACTTCGCTCGCATTCTCCGTGATGGCCAGCGTTTTCGGGATTACTTTGGACATCCGTGTAGGCGCGTCGTTCATCCTCGTATGGCCCGTACGGAAAACTGGGAATGGAATCATGCGCATCGCGGACCGAGCGAGTCGCTGAGAATGCTCGCAGGCTCGTTTGCTCGCCGCTCGCTCTCACAGGTTGTTTTTCCCTTCCGTTGCAGCAACCGCGCTTGCTGTGCGAGGCCAAGTATAGATAGATCGTCGAGCCAGGAGCGGAGCACTTGGGCAGGGTGGTACTCAGGCCTCACAGGCTGCGGCTACCTCATTGGACAAGAACGCCTGGCGGTGCCTTGGAGCCGAAAATACTTGAAACGACCCGGAATTCGCTCGGGCGAGATGAGGTCAAAGAGAATCTAATAATGCTGAGAGGGCGAGCCAATCGCGGTCTTGGACCCAGAAGTCCAAGTCTAATGATAGGAAACGAGATTGATGAGCGACATCCAATTGGCAACCCACTTTCACGAACCGAACCTCGCATCTGGATATGCAAGCGATCTATGTATGTATAGCAACCCGTCAGTCATCTGATCCGTTCCCAAGTTACCTCATCACTTGTGCTTCTTCGTTGAAAGATCGGCTCTATCGGCTCTATATCGGCGAGGACTGTCAGCATCAGTCCGCTTTCGTCTGGTTCTCCGAGTCTTCTGCAGCAAGCTTGGGGGCAGTAGCAACGGGAGAGAGGATTGAATCAAGCGTGAACTGCCCGAATGCGCCGCGACGGAACTCCTGCAACAGAAACTCTGCTGCTAGTTTGTTCTGCACGTCCGGTTCCTTCCCGAGCGCGCCGCATTTCTTGTACACGAGCTCAAAGAGCTCCTGGATGTCGTCGGTGGGCTCCCTGAGACCGAGCGCCTCGACATACCGCGTGTTGCGCATGCTGTTGAGCTTGAAGAGCATGTAGTCCGCGATGAGCTCCGTGCCCACGACTGTGTCCTTGATCGCGCCCGTGAGCGCCAATGTGAGCCCCGTTTCGGCTGATGGGATGTTGGGAAGCATGACACCGGGCGTGTCGACAACGTAAATAGCGGGCTTGTCATTCACCTAACAAACAACCCATTCGTTACGAGCAAATTGACGTCATACATAATCAGGAATGCAAGAGTCAAGTGTTGTCAACGGTTTATCGAAGACAAATAATAATCAGCATGCGCACCTTGATGATGTCGTTGCGGACCGTGACGCCGGGCGTTGGCCCCACCATTGCGCGCTTCTTGCCCTTTGCGAGCTTCTGACTAGACGAGAGTCGCCGGAACTCGTTGATGATGGACGACTTGCCGACGTTCGGGATACCGACCACCATGACCATCGTGCCGGCCGTCTTCTTGAACTGCGCGCCACTGTGCGCGTTGCACCACTGCAGGATCGACTGGATCTTGCGGCCTTTCGTCACGGAAGTGAAGAGGCACTGCGTCTTCTTCTTCTCGCACTGCTCTTCGATACGCTTCTGCATGTTAGCGTTCGCCAGGTCGCTCTTGTTGAAGACGATCAGGCGCGGCTTGGACGCGCCGAACGTTTCCTCGAGGATCGGGTTCGCGGAGCTCCACGGAATGCGCGCGTCGCGCACCTCAATGAGCACGTCGACGGCGTCCAGTTGCGCGAGCATCTGCCGGCGCGCAACGGCCATGTGGCCCGGGAACCAGTTGATCTTGGCGGGGTACATGAACTTGTTGCGGAACGCGCTCATGGTTGCTTGCTGTAGTTGCTGCTCGTCGCTTGCTCTCGGACGGATGTGTCAATTGCGTCAATCGTCTCTCTTGGTGATCACTGGTTCTGTTTTCGCCACTTTTGTCTGAACGTGTTGCTTGGTCTTTTTTGTGTGATGGTGTTCTTTTATGAATTGCTCAATAAAAGAGCACTATTCTAATTGCTCACCTTGTTTGATCACTTCGTCGAGAGAGAGAAGGAGAAGACATACGACAGTCCAGACAAAGCAAAGCGCTGCAATCATGGCGCGGCGAGCGTGTGGTCATGACAATGTGAGTTTAAGTCAATTACCTAGACGCATGGGGGAGCTTGAAGGAGCTCGGACGCTTCTGCCGATGTGAACGGCTTGCCAACTAAAAAGAAGAGGTCGCCAGACTCGACCTCTAGCTCCGGTGGCGGGTTGATGAACACGCACGGATGCGGCAGCACCACTCCTCGAGCTGGTCGCCAAATCCCAATAGCAGTGCAACTCGTCTACCGAATACATCCAACAGATTAGCTCAGTCTTGCATCGGGACGAGCAAGGAATCTACCAGACACGTACCATTTCAAGAAACTTGCGAAAGCAAGTCGAGTACTTGGTGGCGACTAGCTGACTTGGCACCTCGAGCTGAAACAAGCGGCGCTTTCTAAGATCAGATGAACGAATATCAAGTGAGCGATGGCTCGAACTCGCCGACTCAATGCGCAACAGGAGAAAACGAGACAAACATACTCTGGGTCATCGTAGCTGCCATTGATGAGGACATTGAAGAACTGGGTGATCCACGGCTTCCGATAGCACTCGCTCATCAGTGAATCCACGATGGAGTTCATATACACACGGCCTGTATGTAAGGAGCGAAATCAGTTGCTGGGAAACGAGATGGCGAGAAGACACGCAGATACTGACTGTACCTGATGCGATGTACTCTTCCAAGACAATCGATGCGTCCGTTCCACCATTAGCTGACTCGTCCAAGCTGCCCCAAAATGATTCTCGTCGAGTGCTGGCACGTCGCGGCGACCGATACGATATCTGCCGATTTACGGTGTGTTGAGTCTCGAGGAGAGCGACGCTAAGGTGGTCATTTGATAGAGAGCTGAGAAGTTTCACGTTCGTGGGTTTGTCCAGCTCGACCACGAGGTTCGGCATGCTCATCTTCTGGCTGATCTCCACAATGTACCGCAGCGTTGTGATGGCGTTCGCATCGATCATGTTTGGATCCGAGTAGAGCGATTCAGTCGTCTGCGTCAAAATCAACACCGTAATCGCCACATCGATGCGGGTTTTCTTGAGGTCGACAAAGTTGACTGGCGATCCCATCACAAAAAACACGTCAGGGAAGTGTCGGATCCGTTCAAACTCATCTTCGTCGATCACGGCTGGAGCGAGGAAGACCACCGGCGGCGAACCCAGCTTTTCGTTCATCACGGGCGCTTCTCGAATCGTTTTGAGAAACTGATATGTGTCTGCCGGAAACCCACAAACAATGATGTGCTTCGTGATGTCTGGAGGCACACCGACGCTTGTGAACTCAACGTAGTCTGGGCAGTCGTCGTCCGAAGAGCGCTTTTCTGGGATCTTGTACGATGCAATCAGGCTCTGCCGGATCTTCTCGAATTCAGTCCCAAGCGCTGGCTTGCTGTTCTTCTTCGCCACTTCATTGTCGTATAACCCGACCACAGATTTTGCTTTGCGTCGAGTATTCTTGCGGTAGGATAAAATTTGTTCTGGAGGAATTTGGAGCACCTGCTCGACTGCGGTCAGTCCTTTGGCGATCGCGTACACCTTGCAACACAGATTCGGATCAGCAGTGGCGCCCAACTTGAACTCCATGTCAGGGAACTCAACTCCTTCCTCCGTGAGCAACGCGAGAGGCACGACCGGAGTCTTCTCGTACAGGAACTTGATCAGATCGCCGAACGATAAGCCTGAAAACGTCCGCGGGATGTCGACCACAAAAACTCCGTGCATGAATCCGTGTAAGTAGAACTTTTGCCATTGAATCGGTGACACGCGTGTGTCGAGGTCACCATGGCACTGAGACAGGAGATTCAGCAAAAGTGTTGGGAGCCCACACATCTCACAGCTTCGTCCCAAAATCGAAAACTTCATCAGCCCGGCGACCATGACATCGCTTGCACCCATTTTCAGAATCGTCCCTGCATTCTCAGAATTGATCACTTGGGCATAGATCGGACACGTCGGATTACCGCGGCGCAGTGCAATCGTGATCAAAACGCTGCACTGGTCTGCATGCTGAGGTCGACTGGCATTTCGATTCACCAAGACGTAGCACGCGCTGGATTTCTGCAGCACAGCGCGGCCGAGGTCTTCATCGAGCATAGGAGAACCGACGATGTACTTGACTTTGCTCTCGTGCGTGTTCAGCATTTTCTTGACTTCAACTGACGGTTGACTTGGGTTCAGGATCACGATTTTCTCGTTCCAGTTCAAATTGCTAGGGTGGAAAAACTCGCCAAAGAAGACCGACAGCATCTCGACGTCAATGTGACCAGTGATCATCACATGCGGGTGCTGTTTTGCTTCAGTGTACGACGAGGAGTAATCCGTGTGCGACGAAATGATCGTTGACACGCGGTTGATCTGAATCGGCACAACGATGAACGTCAGCAAAATGACGAACGAGATGAGGAATTTGCCGTCAGTCGACACAGGCGCGATATCTCCATATCCGAGCGTTGATATGCTCACGACCACAAAGTAGATCAGGTCGATGTACGAGAGGTTCTGGCACTTGCACGTGATGGGGTCTTCGTAGCATTCCAAGAAGCACGTCTCAAAAACTTGCAGGATGCCAGCTGTCGAGATCACGATGCAGATAATCGTGAGTAGCACGGCAAGCAGCTGTCGCTGCAACGAAGACCTTGTGAACTCGAGAAACCGGAAGAGACGCAGTACGCGCAGCGATCTCAGGATAACCGAGATTTTGATGCCATCGCGGTTCACAATGTAACCGACCATCTGCTCGTCGACAATCCACCGCAGCCACGAAGGAAGGAGAACGACGAGCTCAGCTACTGGAAGCATTGTTCGCGCGTAATCCACTCGGTCGTAAGCGGCATAGAGCCGTATGATGTATCTGCAAGCATTGAAAACGACACAAGTGGCCATGTTTAGCCGCAAATATATCTAAGCTCATACGAAAAATACAAGACCAGACGTACTCGATGGTGAAAAAGAAGTTAATAGTGAAGTCGACAGCTGCAAGCACAGCACGAGTGAGTGTGAGTATGCTTGTTGGCACACAGCCTCTTTGACCGCAAATCAACTCAAGCAAGGATCTACCTTTCATCCACATTGCGTTTATGCCAAGCACGCCATTCCAGTACACGTACGCATTGAAGATGACGACAAACAACGCCAGTAGCGCCATCCACATATCAATAAGGTAGCACCCGAGCGAGTCTTCCAAGTTGCGCTGCACCCACTCGCGAGGCAGTTCACCCGATTCGCGCGCCACGAAATACTGCACTCTCCTGTGCTTGGGCCGCGGCAGCAGCACGCTGATGCGCGACGCTGCGCTCGCGTCCTGGTTCATGCGCTTGGGCACGAGCTTGGGTGTCATCTTGTCGTCATCGTCGTTGCCCGCTGCCGCCATCGCTTGTTAAATTCCGCACGCAAGATTGAAGTTGCCCTTTGTGCAAGCAAGAAACAGTGTGGGCTTGGTGACGACGCTTCAAGATTCGTGTGGGACGATCTACATGGTGTACCACATTACACTGTGTAGCGCTACCTTGTGTCGCAGATTTTTGTTTTTCAAAAGTGCAAATCTACCATCATTCCGCACACGTTGTCAAAACAGAGGAAGAGCACGACAAAGCAGCAAGTGACCAGAGCAACGAGAGCAGCGAACGAGTGAGAATGGAGAGCAAACCGCGCCTGAGCCTGCGCGACGCGAGGCGCCTCCACGGCGCGAACGGCGGCAAGGGCACCGCGAGCAGCAGCAGCAACCCGAATGCGCGCGCTTACCGCGTCGCGAGACAGACGGGGCAGCTGAACCTCTCAACGCGTAACTTGCAAGAGTTCCCGAAAGAAATCCTGGGTTTGCACGAGCTGGCTGACGAGGTGCGAGGCTGCAGCACTGCAATTGTAGTTATTTACATACAACTGCATGATCGATATGCTGTGCTTACGATATGGCTCGTGGTCTCTGCGCTCGTGCGATTGGTGTGTTCTGCAGGACGAACGCAGTTGGGAGTGCGCGGTGCTTCAAAAAGTGGACCTGAGGTACGTCTTGTGAGAAACATCAACGGCAGTGTCCTAAGTGGCATACTTGTGTGCTTCATATGAACAATTGTGAACGTGTTTCGATACTGCAATGCGATAGCTACAACGAGATCAAAGAGCTACCGATTGAGATCCAGGAGTTTGTGTACGTGAGCTCGTTCAAGATCCGCCACAACCAGCTTAGCCAGCTGCCCGAGACGTTCTGGGATTTGACCAAGCTCACGTCGCTGGACTTGAGCAAGTAAGTTTATTGCATTTATGTGACGGGTTGGCGTTGATTTATTGCTGACTCTGACTGCTTTTAACTTTGATTGATGTGCGAATGGTAGCAACATCCTGGAAGGACAGCTCTCTGAAGGTCTGGGGAAGCTGATTAACCTAAAGGAGCTCGCGCTTGACGGAAACAAGCTTGTGCAACTCCCGGTTTCGATTCAGCGCTTGGAGAATCTGGAGGTTTTGAAGATCGAAAACAATCAGCTGTGCGCGTTGCCATCATCGATCGGTACGTTGTTGCCCATCAAATGCGCTTGTCACTCGAATAGTACCTATCGGTGTGTTTGTTTGCGCACTGTGTCTCAAATCTGTGTTGCTACTTCTGTCGTTTTCAGGGAGTCTTCGTCGATTGCACACATTGACCGCCCACTCGAATCAGATCACAGCCCTCCCAGCGTCACTCGGTCAATTAACCAACCTGTCGACTCTCGATCTTCACAAGAACAGCATCATGTCTGCTGATAATGCACTAGTGAATCTGAAGGCTCTGCGATTTTTGGACCTCCACCAGAACAAGTTCGAAATCTTCCCAGAGCTGCCAGAGAAGTCAGCGCTCGACCAGGTATTGCTCGGCTTTAACTCGCTACAAGCAATCTCCGACAGCTCGATTATGCGCGTGAAAAGCACGATCACGGTGCTGGATGTCCGCGACAACCGTCTCCGTGCTCTTCCAGAGAAAATCGCCCACCTGTACCGACTCAAGACGCTGGATCTGACCAACAACGACTTGAACGAGCTTCCTGCTGGACTCGGTTATCTGAAGGATCTCCACCACTTGATGGTCGAAGGCAATCCACTTCGAACGATTCGTCGAGCCGTGATCTCCGGTGGCTCCGAAGTACTGAAGAAGTATCTGCGTACTCGCGGTGGGCCTCCTGTCGGTGTTGAGGCTCTTGAAGAAGAGTTCGACGAGTTTGCACTGCGAGACAAACAGCAGCAAAGTGAACTATTTCTCGGTGCCACCACTGCGGCTGAGAATATTTCATCCCAGCACGAGTACCTGTTTCGCGATGCTGCCTCGTCTGGGTCACTACAGCTGATAAACATGGGACTGATGTCTCTGCCACCTCATCTCCAAGGCCACGGGAAGTTCAATTTCTCCGCGACGTTGGTGCAGCTGAACCTGTCGAAGAACAAGATCGGCGTCCTGCCAAAGGAGATCGGAGAACTCGCTGCGCTTCAGTCTCTCATCGCCGAAGAATGCGCACTGACGGAAATTCACCCATCGATTTCGAATCTCGCCCAGCTCCAGCACCTTCGCCTGCGCAAAAACCTGCTCAAGTCGGAAGCTATCGACGCAATGATCTCATCCACCAGCCAGGCTGGTATTTGCGGCTCATTGAAAGAACTGGATTTGGGAAACAATGTGCTGACAACCATCCCCACGAAGCTGACATTGCTCAAATGCTTGGACACGCTGCTCATGTCGTTCAACCGAATTCACTCGCTGGATGGGTTCTCGTGGTCGTCTATGCAGCGACTCTCGATTCTGACCTTGTCGGACAACCAGGTATGTATCTGGCTACGAATTGTGTGTGATTGGAAGCCACGACACTAACATTGGTACTATCTTGTGCGTGTGTGTTGAAGCTGGAATCAATTGGGACGGTCTACGATGCGACGATGCTCACTTCGCTCTCGCTCGAAAACAACAACCTGCGCCAGGTATGCTCCTAGCGTATGCCATCGCTGTGGAGCGTTTCATTATCCAGCTTCCAACACACTCTTGCATGTACAGATCCCTGTCGAGCTTGGACGATGTGAGCACCTTCGAGCGCTCCTGCTGGCAGGAAACCCACAGCGCAGTATCCGCGTGAACCTCATTCAAGAAGGCACTGAAGCTGTTCTCAAGTACTTGCGCAACCGATTGCCTCCCGAGCTCCAGAACGCTCCACGCGTGGCAACCATTGCGAACGATTTCGCAGCGCCACAAGACACCGAGAACGTACCTCCATCCAACCAGAGTGCAACCAGAGTCCGGGACGCATACAGTCCCATGGAGAAGAAGCGCATTCGAACGAACGCCACTCAGCCAAGCAGCTCATCGGCTCCAGCTCAGCACGCTGCCACTGCCGCGCCAGCCCAAGTGCAGGCGGTGCAAGCAGACAACAGTGCGTCCGCGAACAATCAGCTGCTGGGCGATCTCAACAATAAGATCCTCGCGCTCGAGAGCAACTTGGAAGATTTTGCTCTGACGGCAGCGAAGCGCTTTGCTCTGAAGAAAGAGCTGGCAATGGTGCGTTCCCAGAAGATCCGATTTCTCCGAACCATCCAGCCATAGATGACACACACACTTCGATACGACGGACTGTTTCGCACAAAGTGGCCAACATCTACCAAGGTTTGGATTTTGAATGAATGTATCTCTAGAGAATGTGTGTGACGAATTCATGATTTCTGCTGGAGTTACGTTTTTGATTCGGCGCCGTGTGGCTCTTCGGCGACGTAATCGCTCACTTCTTCTTTGCCCGAGTAAAGTGAAAGGAAGCCGATGCGTCGACAGGATGTGGTGATCGCGCCCGCACGTGACCAGAGAGCGAGGGCTCTGCGCGAAGCGCGAAGGTCTGGCTTTCTGAGTCTCCCTGCGAGAGGCCTGACTGAGTTCCCTCCTGAAGCCTACCACTTGGAAGACCACATGGACAAGGTACACTTTACGTACGTGGGAGTGCATGATAGTGCGACGAGTCCTAATCCTCATGCCTCCGTCATCCTTGCAGGACGAGAAGAAGTGGGAGTGCGTGGACCTGGTGAAGATCGACATGAGCCACAACGCGATCCCGTCACTTTCAGACGAGATAGCCGGGCTGACCACCGTCATCTCGATCAAGCTCTGCCAGAACGCGCTCCAGGAACTCCCTGACGGCTTCTTCGAGCTCATGGGTCTCACGTACCTCGACCTGAGCCAGTAAGCACTTTGATTTTGGATCATTCGTGCTGCCATATGGCTGACTTTGGCCTGGTTCTCACACCAATTTCCCACAGCAACCAGCTACAGCGCGATCTCTCCGAGCGCTTTGACGCCCTCGTGAACCTGAAAGAGCTCGGCCTGGCGTCCAATAAGCTCACTGCTCTGCCGCAGTCGATCAGCAAGCTCTCGAATCTGGAGATCCTCCGCGTTGAAGAGAACCAACTGGCGAGGCTTCCTGATGGAATTGGGAACCTAAAGAAGCTGCACACGCTCACAGCCCACACCAATCAGCTTACGAGTCTATCGCCGTCGTTCGCTGGCCTGGGCAATATGCAGATGCTCGACTTGAAGAAGAACCGCTTCGAGTCCATGAGCGAGTGCCTCTCAACTCTCCAAAAGCTGAAATTCCTCGATCTGAGACAGAATCGACTCGTGATCTTCCCCGTGCTGCCCGTGAGCGCAGTGCTCGACCAGGTCTTTCTCGGCTACAACGCGCTCTCAAGTATCAACGAGGAGTCTGTGCTACGCGTCAAGGACTCGATCACGGTGTTGGACATGCGCGACAACAAGCTCAGCGACTTGCCGGCGAACATTGCGTGCCTATACCGCCTGAAGACTCTCGACGTGGCAAACAACGATCTCTCAGACCTCCCACCAGGTCTTGGGTACCTCAAGCACCTAAACCACATTATCATCGATGGGAATCCACTACGAGCGATTCGCAGGTCGATATTGAGTGCAGGCTGTGAATCGCTCAAGAAATATCTGCGCACGCGGGGCGGACCGCCGCCTGGCGTTGACGCCATGGAGGAAGAGGTGGACGAGCTTCAGCTCCACCAAGAGCGACTTGCAAGAGCCAAAGCCGGAGGTTCAGCAGCAGCCCCAAAAGCAGGTAAACTCGATTATCTCTTTCGTGATGCTGCAGCTTCAGGAACGTTGGAGTTCTCAGACAAAGGCGTCGTGGAGGTCCCGAGTGAGCTTGTGGGGCAAGGGTTCAACTTCGCAACCACTCTGCTGCATCTCAACCTCTCGAAGAACCGACTCACACAACTACCAGCATCGGTCAGCGAGCTCTCCGCTCTCTTGGTAAGTGTCACAGGCTTGCGATTTCTTTGAGCGTTTTTCTATCCTTCAGCAGACTCACAATCTTGTGATTTGTATTCCAACGTGAATGGATGCATGATAGACGCTGACAGTCGAAGAAAACAGCTTGCAGAGTATTGACCCGTCGATCGCCCAACTACGGAGCCTGCAGCTGCTTCGTCTGCGCAAGAACCAGCTCTCACACGACGCCATCAACGATTTCCTTACCATAGGCTGTGCCTTGAGCGAGTCACTTAAGGAACTCGACCTGCGCAACAACGCGCTCACGCAGATGCCGATGGGCATCCGGCACCTACACACGATGGAGACTTTGCTGCTCTCGTTCAACAAGATCGACTCGCTCGACCGGTTCCCGTGGTGGGAGTTCACGAAAGTAAGCGTCATCAGCATTTCCGACAACAAACTGCGGTCGCTGGGGGAGATCTACCAGGCGCCACGACTCGCGTCGCTCTCGTTTGAGAACAACAATCTCACCCAGGTACCCTGCGAACTTGGGCTCTGTCCGCACTTGCGTGCGATCTACATGAACGGCAATCCGCAAAAGACGGTACGAGGCGGCGTGATCGCGAAGGGCAGCATGGAAATCCTGACGTACCTCAAGAACAAGTTTCCACCAAACGCCGTGCTGCCCCCACCGTCGCCGTCTTCCACTCGAGGCTGTAACCAGGACAACGAGCGAGCGGCACTCAAGACACCATCGCCGTCGGCATCTTCAGCTCTGGTCACTTCATCCAAGTCTGCGAGTTTGCATGCAGCGTCGGGTGGCAGCTCCGCACCAACGCGCAATGCGCAGTACGCTGCCACAAGTGCTGAATACGGAGGCGAAGCGCCCGTGAATAACCATGAGTCAGGTGGTAACAACGCGATTCGCAAGACTCTGGTTGCGCTCACCGACCAGATCGGGCAGCTGGAGGTGGAGCTCGAGAACCACGCGCTCTCAGCTCCCAAGCGCTATGCGATGAAGAAAGAGCTCGCGCTGCTGCGCTCGACCAGGATCCGCGAGGAGCGCAAGCTCAAATGACCGGACCAGCGCTACTAGTACACGCTTGGCTAGAGCAAATTTGATGAGAGCAAGAGAAGCGCATACAAAACTGGGGATATACCTTCTTATTACTCGCTTCGCGGTGTTGATACAGTGCAGTTCGCCCTCGTCGGTACCATCATCTCCTCGTTCTTCATCACGGCTCGACATCATCAGTCTTCTCTCTCTCTCTTTGTTAAGCTCCTTAAATGGCGTTGTGGCCGAAGCTGCTCGTGGCGGGTACGTCATTGTTCGACGGCTGGGCAGGTGTTTGCCGTCGCTTGTGATACCAGCACTCGAATGCAAAGCCCAGGAATGCGATGACTCCAACGGCGATGCCCACAATGAGGCCGCCAGAGAGGCCTGTGGCCACGTTCGTCTCCTGCGTCGACACGTTGCCAGTGCCCGTGCTGCTCATGCCGCCGCCAGCATTAGCACCACCGGCGTTCCCGTCTGCGCTGTCGGTCGATCCACTGGCGCTGGTACTGTCCGAGCCATCGTCATCGTCCCCAACAGTACTGGTGAATGACGCCGTGACGCTGCATTGCGTGAGCGTGAACTGAAACTTCTTGCCGTTCAGGTTCGTGGCAATTGGCGACGCGAGCGTCACAGCAATCGAACCATTGGTGGCGTTGACATTCGTCACGGACGGCGTTGAGGCCCCGTCGGCATTCGTCACGTTCACCTGCACGACCGATGATGGGCAGTACGAGTCTGTGCTGATCGTGAACTGCGCGCTTCCGGCGTCCAGACCGTCGATGTCTGTGATCGCAAACACGGGTGCCGTCAGCTTGCCGACGCTCTGGTAGCTGGACATGGCGCTGTTGCCGACCTTGACGGCGACGATCATCGTGCTCGCGTCGCCAGTCGACGCGTCGCAAGTAAGTGCGCCAGAGAGCGCGATCTTCCCTGAGCAGTTATCGCCACTGCACGTCACATCCGTGACCGGGAGTCCCTGTTTCATGGCGATCGGACACGCCGAGTCGCCCGCCTTGCCACGACAGATGTCCGCCGTGTTGCAGCCGTCTGCCTGCGACAAGCGCAGCGCCGAGACCGCGACGGAGCTCGAGCACACGGAGATGTTGGAGAATGAAGTGCTGGCGTTCAGTGCCTGCATGGTGGCGCCGTTAATGTCCTGTCCGATCGCGATCGTCACGACCTCGGCGCTGCCACCGCTTGTAAATTTCGCCATCACGGCGTTCACGTCGGCGCCGCTGCGCATTGCGACCGCCCAGTCGATCGGGCTCTCAAGCGTCGCGGTGACGGGGCACTCGGCGCCATTGCACGCGCCGTTGGCCGCGAGCGACTTGAGCTTCGGCACTAAAGCAGACTTGGAGTCGCACGCGAGCGGCACTTTCAGACTGAACTCGAGCTTGTAGGTCGACGCGGCGGCGTAGTTGCAGAGCTTGAGCGCGAGCTGCGCGCTGCCGGCCGTGAGCTTCGTGGCCGTGTCTTCGAGAATGCACGTTGTGCCCGTACAGTCCGCACACGACTTCACGCCTGCGTGTGTGTGTGAATACAGACATACATAGCGAGATGAGTGTCGTTATTGTCCACCGCCACAGCATTTGACTAAACTTTTTGTCGCTTTACCTTCAGTTGTGCGCCAGCCTGCGGCTGCGCACACGCCCACGAGCGCAACTGCGAGAGACCGGGTCGCCACCATGGATGAGCGCGTGTGTACTAGTGTCTGTGTGCGTCGCCTACTTGAAGAACGCGCGCAGAGGGTCGCGTGCAGACGGAGGCGCTAATCGAGCTCGTGTCCTCGTGCAGGGAACACTTGCGTTCAGGAGGTTCAGTCAGTAAGTCAGTTCGGGTTTGGAGGTCGTAGGATTCAGCATCTTGTCTGTTTTTTTGTATGACGACCGTTTAAATCATCTGTCCTTTACATTTTTAGACTAACTTTAGACGTAAAAAGGCAACCCGAATCACTGAAAAATGTCGCGCGAAGGTGAGCGCAACTCCATTAGTGCGACACGACATTCCGCAACATTCAAGGCAAGCAAGAGGGCGGGATCAGGATCTGAGAATCCGCCATCAAAGTCAATTTTCAGTAATAGCAAACAACAGGAACCAAATGATGCACGAGGTGTGGACGATTGAGCTCGGCGTGGGTGTGGGGCCCTTCCGCCTCGGTGCCAGCGTCGCCGAGGCGCTGCACGCGCTCAAGGTGTGTATTTGGTAGCATGTGGGTAGCCTTTGTGTGAATCGTGCGCATGCATAACCGTGCTCACTCGTGTGTCCCTCATGTGTGACGCAATACTTGGTTTGTTGCAGAGCCGCATGCCCGTGCGGCCATTTGAGATCCTCTACGACGCCGTGGATCTCTACAAGAGCGACCTGGTGATCGAATCAGCTGAGGACGGGTTCCGTGTGAGTGATTGCGTGTGGTTTGCATGCATGTTGTGTATTGACGACATGTGAGCTGACCCTATAGGCTGTATCATTTTCTTTCTGTGTTGTTTACTGTGAACGCCGTGTGTGTTCCATGTCGAGTAGCTGAAGTTCGACCCCGTACGTCAAGTGCTAAAGGTGGTCGAGTTCCACGACGTGAATCGTATTGCGCTCAAGTACGGACGCGTTGTGATCTTTGGGGGCGACATCGCAGCCACGTTCATGTCGGTCTACAACGTGAGTTTGAGTGCATTCTGACTGTTTGTTACGCTGCTTCTTACAAGTCTCTCTAATGACGCGCTACTGGTTGTGGTATCTACCTCCTACAGCTCTTTGGACCAACGTTTCCAGGTCACTATGAAGCTGCAGAGAAGGTATTGTCCGCGTACGGCGCAAACTCGCTTGCTAAATCGAGACAATTGACTGATTGCACTGGCATATCTTTCATAGAGCTACTTCTTGGGATACGAAGGCGGATGCGTCAAGTTCCCGATCCCAGAGGAGTATCGTCATCTGTACCAGAACGACACGGAGCTGCCCATGGAATTCCCGGTACGTAAGCCTCGTGTATGATCTTCACGATACCTATAAAACACTTTCTGAGGTTTGTTTCGCTATAAATCTAGAATGGAGCTACGCCGGCAGCGACGGGTTTCATGGTGTTTGTGGGCGGGAACTACCGCTCGCCAGGCACGCCGCAGCCTGCCAAGAAGTACGTTGGTGGCTATTTGCATGGGTCACACGAAAAGTAGTCCGTGGTGTGAAGTGGGGTCTAACTCTGAGAGCTTTGTTGATTTGTGACTGGCGACTGCCATGCAGACACTACTTTGAGACGGTGGAGGTCGAAATGGGCGAGAGCGCGACGTCGCTGACATTTACAGGTCGGAAGCAGAGAATAGAGCTTGGTTGGTCGCCCCAGGTAAGTGAAGCTGAACCCTCTCAGCTACAGCACCAGCGCTTTCTGCAATACTGACATCGCTTGTTCGTGCGTTCTCTAACATACAAGGAAGTAATTAGTGAAATCGGACAACCAGTGTCCGTGTTTCGAAAGTCGGAAGACCCCAACGACGGGTACGAAAGATGTTTTGAGCTTATAGGAGGGTTGAGAATGCTCATGCTCTTCTTGTGTCTGTCTGAATGATGATTTTCCACAGTGCGAGCGTCGCAGGAGGGGTGATCGGGGAGTATTTCCACAACTACCCGCATTTGGGCATCGACGTCCTCTACAGTTCACTGCACACGGTCGCGAAAGTGATTATGAAGACAAATGCGCTTGGGTATGTAGGCTATTGGTATTGATTATCCATTTGCCTTCCCTTGCTGCAGACTGTATAACGCCTGACTGATTGCTCGGATCGCGTTTCCTTCTGCAGACATCCCGACTTTGGTTCGTACCACAAGTGCAACTTCCGCTTGTGCTTTCAGACGTCGCCGATCCTACAAAAGTCTGGAATCAAAAAGCACCGCATTTCAGAGATCACGCCCGAGACCCCGGTATGTTGTGTTGGCGCTTGAGTGACATGAGTTCACGACGGCTGCAGACAACAAACTAACGCTCTCGATTCTCGTTTTCACTTTGGTAGTGGAAAGAAATTCGGGCGATGCTCGGCGGCTCGTCGGAGATGCGTCCAGTCATCCACGACAACGGACTCGGGTTGCACCCGTTCGGCTCGAGCTTGTGCTACAGCCCAGCGCCTGGCTGCATCTTTGAGGTTTGCCGTTATGTCCGCCTTGATGGTACTGATGGATGTTTAACTTTGGTTTATGCCGTGTCTGTTGCTGTTCTCGCGTAGGTGATGAAGAACGGCTTCGTCGCGAGTGTGACGCTGACGACTAGCTAATGAAAGATCCAGACACGTCCAGCCACAAGTAGCCAAGTTCATGCAAGATGCTTTCAGTATCCAAACCGGCGAGCAGCAGGGAAGATGGACAAATCGGTTGCTCATTTTGCGTTGACTGAGAAGTGCTGGAGAAGCGAAAAGCCCGTTTGCCTAGCAAATTTATTTGTCATTAAGTGGTGGTGTGCGGCATTCTCTTCATAATCTACATGGTCTTCTAGCTTCTCGGCTGTCGCGAGTGGTCGTAGGCGCCTGGAGGAAGCGGTGGCTGTTGTTGGTGCGGTTGAGTGTTTGGATAGTAGCCAGTCGGCGGTTGTGGTGGGTACTGCGGTGGCGCTCCATGGTACTGCTGCTGAGGTGGTGGTCCTGGCTGATAGAACTGCTGCTGACCTGGCATTGGAGGCGCCTGCGGTGGGTACGGAACCATGTGCGGTGGCTGCTGGTATTGGTGGTGCTGAGTCTGGAAGTGCTGCTGTGGCTGAGGGTGGTGAGGGTACGGGTGTTGAGGCGGCGGTGGCTGGTGCGGGTTCATCTGCATCGCTGGGTTGTACTGCATCGGAGGAGGTGGTGGTGGCTGGTACCCCGTTGGTGGTGGTGGCGCGTAACCCATCGGTGGCTGACCAGCGTACCCCATGTGCTGAGGCGGAGCTGGGGCTGTATACCCCGGCTGTGTGTAATGCGTGTGGCCACCGTGGGTTTGGGTCTGGAACTGTACGGGGGCTGGCTGGTTATGGCTGAAGCTGTCTGAATTGCCACGACCGCCACCGCCTCGTCCACTGCCGCCTCGTCCTCCGCCACGACCACCACCGCGTCCACTGTACGAGCTCCCACTGCCACTGCTGCCTTGACGATACTCAGTGAAGCTGGCGTTGTGTTGTCGGTTGTTGGCGTACTCACTCGTAGCATTGTCACCGCCACCAATGTGCGGCTGGTCTGCTTGGCCGCCGCGGTTGCGCTTGCGGTTCTGGCGCTTGGCTGCGGCCTCAGCCTCGTCGTCCGAGTAGAGCGTCTCGTCGGTCTCTTCGTCAAAGATGTTGGACGCGTCCGTGCCCTTGTCCTTGATCTTCTCGGGCACGATATACGTCGTGTGCTCCGTGGCGAAGAACACGACACTGTTGATCGCCGCCTGCGCGGGCATCTTTTCGGCGTTCTCGAAGCGCACGAGGTACATCGGCATCATCACAGGACCAAACACTTCGTCCACGCAGCCGAGCACCGCGCGGTCTTCAAAGCACAGCACGCTGCCTTCATCCAGCGGTTTGGTGTTCATGTCGGACTTGATCGTGACCATCAACCCGGGCATGCTCACGTTCAGGATGGTGCCGCAGCGAGCGATGGGACAATCCGCAGTGAGCTCCACGCCAGGCTCGCGCACCGGGATCGCGGCGATTTCGTTCACAGTCTTCAGTGGCACCGACGACGCCTTATTCTCCTCCTTTTCCATGGCGGCTTCGATCTCAGCGCGCAGCTTATTGCGATCCTCTTCATCATCGTCATCGTCGTCGGAGCTCTCCTCGCTCGAGGACTCGATCGCGGCGTCATCCTCCGTAGCATCTTCATCATCGTCATCATCACCACTCACGCTTGCTACACCACCACTGGCAGCAGCAGCGACTGCTGGTGGCTGCGCTGCGCCGTTCACACTCGCATCGGCAAACTGCGCAGCGACGGATTGAATCTCCATCTCGGCGTACTGCGCGGCGACATCCAGATCCGAGACGGGCTGGTACGGCGCATGCACAGCGGGTGTCGCTGGTGGAGCCGGCGGGGCTGAAGCTGGAGGTAGTGGCGGCTGAGTAGCAGCCACGTCTTCATGCTTGGTGGCGTCCTGCATCTCGTGGTTCATGGACGCGTCGGTGTTCGTCGTGGTCGAGCTCCTTAAATGCCCTTTGACCACCGGTCACCGACACACCTGCAAGATCGACCGGACTATCCATCCACCAATCAAAACAGTGAGTCTTGCCAGTTTTCCAAATATAGTGTTAGACACTATAAATCAATTAGTGAAATAGGGTGGTTCACACTACATTTTTGGTGATTAAGATTGAGCAAACAGCAGTGGAAAATGGCTGCATCGAGCAACACACCTCAGAAGATCGTCACCTTACCATGAGATACCAAAGTACCAACACGACAAGTAAGCGACCTTCTGTTTTTTATTGCGGGTCATGTGCTCTAAGTAAACTAAAAGCACCTGACACCCTCGGAGTAGGCATCTCCTGCTACCCGAGCTCGAAGAGCCCAAGTGAGTAAGTGTTCGTTCTTGAGAAAGATGTTGTGCGCGGCATTCACGTCTCGATCCATCGTGAGCTCGCACTTCTCACAGTGGAAGACCTTCTCGTGCGTGATGCTGCGATTGATTCTCCCGCAGCGTAAACACGTCTTCGTCATGTAATGTTCTTCGCACACGACCATCAAAGTCTGGGTCGTCTGGAGGGTGTTTGCGCTTGGAAGACTTCATCATTAGACAGCGAGATCGTTTGTGGGGATCTTGTGGTGTTTGCCGCTGGCGTGACAGACACAAACCAGGCAGCTTCCTCCTTCTCAGACACGCTGCTCCCTGGATCTTGCCGTTAAATGTGAGACTCGACATGAGCGAGCGG
>JAASGT010000470.1:0-24425 GCA_023334315.1 Globisporangium alternatum | reverse complement strand
GCTTTCTTGTGTGATCTCGATTGAGAGGTCGAGCGGCGGCTGACTCGCCCTTCAGCCATCTTTGGACAGTACGAGCACAGATGTCGAGAGCGTGTGCGATTTGAGCAAGCGTGAAGCCCTTGGATCGAAGGCGGAAACAGGTATTGCGATCAGCTTGAGCTCTCATTGAATTCTATATTTTCCAAAAAAATAGGAAATGTGGACATTCTCGGTGCCTTTCATTATAAAGAGCTCTCCGAGCCTTGCCATACATGCTATGTATGCTGCCATCAGCTGCATAGAGCATCTCCAACGCTCGATAAAAGGCACTCCTGTCACTTTTATCGCCATTTTTCAAAATTTCAAAAAACCCGCCAAAAACGCAATAAAAATATGGTGGAGGTTTTTGCCTATTTGTACGAATACGAGACACATTCTCCTGTTGTTGGTCGAAGTCACAGTTTAAGAAAGTGTATTCGGCTCGTCTTAAACGGTGTGATTTCGACCGACCCATACTGAACGCAGTATATTCGGTCGAGCTGGTGCTTCACTTCTCTTCATAGGCAAAGCTCACACAAAACAATTTCCCAAACAGAACAGCCAAAATGCTCACGCGGTCGCGGGCCAAGGCGGCAAAGCAACCGATCTTCGTGGACGACCAGTGGAACGACGCGTACATCCACGCGAAGGACGAGCAGATCGACGCAATACACGCGCAGCAGCTGCGCGACAGTGGTGGCGGCGGATGGTCCGATGGCATCGGCTCGGATGACGACAGCGACGACAGTGACGACGACGACGACCCGGACGCTGACGTATGGCGCTCAGACGACGAGGCGAACGCCGACAGCGACGACTCGGAGGACGACGAGCAACCGCAGGCGCACGAGCAAGAGGAAGCTACAGAACCAACGACGTTGGCTGGCGTGAGTTCGTCGTGCCTGGCGGGCGGCGGCTTCGCGGAGAATTTGTTCTGGACCGTCCTGACCGTGCTCGTCGTGCCCATGTTCATGTACTCGGCCGTTCTCAAGAGGTAGCACTATGGCACCACTGTACCGCAAGTTGTGACGTCGTATTGTTGTCTAACGGCGCTTTGTCTTTGTGTCTATATGTGTGCTGCAACATCAGAAACGCAACGGCCTGGCCACTGCAGAGCGCGAGTGCCGCCGGTACGCTTGGTAAGGTTTGTGCGAATCTGTTGGCGCTCGCCGGTCTTGCAGTCGTGTTCTACGGCGCCGCGTGCTCGGAGAAGACGCCGCCAGCTTCGCTGCACGCGCTGCTGTGGCGCAACCTCGAGATCAACAGCGCCGAGGACTGCAGCGTGTCGTTCCTGGGCGGCTGGGAGGAGTGTCTCGCGTTCAACTCGCACGGCGTAGAGAACGTCTCGCCGCTGTGTGCGCGGGCGCTAGCGCAGGGCAGTCTGCTGGCGCTGTTGTGCCTGCTCGCATGCTGCTTCCACCGCCTCTGGCTCAAGACGCTGCTGCTGCTGGGCTTCGCGGGCTACTTCGCGCTCAACGCCGCGATCGAACTGCAAGCCGAGCAGCGCGCCGCCGTCAAGATCTTCTCGCTCGACCCGACGTTTGCGTTCGCCAACGAGTCCATCTTTGTACGTATTTTGTGTGGGGCATAACGCTTGTGAATGGCCATGATACTTACTTGTACGGCTTTCATTGCAGGTTGCAATCGATGGGCAGAACCTGGCGCAGGGCGGGATCATCGCGTGGGTGCCGTATTGGGGCGGCCTGCATCAGCTCAAGGCGCACAAGTGCCCGAAGCTCTTTCCAGAGCCGCTCAACAACGGCGGCGTGCTCGTCACGTTCGACAAGGTGAACGAATACATTCCGTGCTACACTGCCGCAATCACGGACTTCACGAGCAGCGTCAGTGCCGAGGCCGCCGCCGCGAACTTCCGGTGCTTCGAAGGCATCCGACTACGCGTGAAGGACCAGAAGAGCGTCCCCGGGTGGTCGCTGCACAAGACGGAGCTGTGAGTCGCAGGATTTCAAGCACGAGATCAATAGAGAGCGGACAAGCGAGCGCCGAAGAAACAGAGAAGCTGTGCGAGGACGAGTTTTGTGAAGTCGGACGCGTGGAACAGAGAGCTCGCACTGCAAGCAGACGGAGAGGTGGACGTTTAAGATTAAAGTACTTTGGTATTACAATTTAACTTACTTGGTGGCGGAATCAAAAGTCCACGCGGCGGCTCGTGACGTTGTTGAGATAGCGCGACTGCACGAACACGCGCTTGACCTTGACTTTGCTGCTGCGCATTGCCTCCTCGCTGCTGGCGCTGGTCTCCGTCGTCGCTGTTGCCGCCGCTTGTGCTGCTGGCGGTCGCTCTGTGTTCAGTCTGCTGCTAATGCTGCTGATGCCTCTGAAGCCGCCAGCACCATCAGCCTCGCCCTCACCCTGACCCGACTCGAGCTTGCGCTTGGCTCGGAGCGGCTCGCCTCCTCCTCTTGCTCTCAGCAGCTCTGCACGCTCCTCCGACGGCCGCTTCGTCGACTTGGTCGGCGTACGGTTGCCTTCCATCTTGCCCTTGCGCACGGCCATGCGCTCCATGACCTTCTTCACCTTGTCGTACTCGGTGCGCAGGTCACTGTTCTCCTGCACGAGCTTCGCCTGACCTTTCAAGTCGCGCTCCATGTTCTCGATGCGCAGCTTGGCCTTCTCAAGACTCACGGCCATGACCTTCGCGCGGTGCAGCTCCTGCTTCACGCGCGTACGCAAGTCCTGGTGGATGTTGGCGTCATTAGCAGCAGCGTCACCATCGAGCAGCAGCAGCATGTCGAGCTCGAGCTGCTTCATCTCCTTCAGCTGCTCCTGTGTGCGACTCGCCTCGTGCTGTTTGTCGCGCAGTTGCCGCTCGAGCGCCTCCTCGCGCTCCTTCCACTCGTTCTCCTTCGCCAGCACAATGCGCTCGGTCCGGAGTCCGTAGATCTGCTCGGCATTGTCGATCTGCTTCTGCTGCTCCGCAATCTGCTGACTCTGGCGAACGCTCTCCTTCTCCATCTGTAGCAGCCTGTCGTCGCGCTTGCTCAGCTCCTGCTGAATGCGCTCGATCTCGCTCTGCAGGAACGCGATCTCCTTCTTGTGCTCATCCACGCTCTGCTTGGCCGACGCGAGGTGCACTTTCGACGTCGCGTAGTCCTCCTTGAGCTGCAGAAAGCGCGATGTTGTTGATGAAATTGCGTCCTTCGCCTCGTCGACCTGTTTCTTCAGCACGGCGCTCTCGTCACGCAGCGCATTCGTCTCCCCACGAAGTGTCGCGCACTGTTCTTTCGCCTCCTGGTACAGACTCTGCAGCTCGTCGTAGTCCTGCTTGGACGCGACCTGCACGCCGCTGCTCTTTGTCTTTAGCGCATGCATGTGGCCCTTGAGCTCACGGATCTGCAGCTGGAACTGCTCGATCTCCCCACTCTGGCGCGCCAGCTGCTGCTCCTTCTGCGCGTTCTCAAGCGTAAGCGCTGCGAGCTGCTGCTCCTGGCGCTGTGCTTGGGCAATCGCAGCGTTCGTCTCGCGCTCGTGGTCCTCCTTGTACGCCGCGAGGTCCTGTTCGAGCCGGAACTCGCGCGCCTTGGCGTCCAGCGCCTCCTGCTGTGCCTGCTTGAGGTCCTCGGCGCTCGCCTTCCACGCGTGGTCAAGCTTAACGAGGTTGAGCATCGCCTTGGCGTACTTGCCGTCCATCTCACGCAGCGCGTCCTGGTGGTCCACGAGCGCGCGCTGCGTCTCCAGCAGCGAGCGCTTGAGCGTGAAGTTCTCGTCCTCGAGCTCGATGGCGTTCGTCTCGCCGCCCACGCGCATGTGCAGCCGCTCACGCAGGTGCGCCACCTCCATCTTGAGGTTCATCACCTCGCGCTCGCGCCGTTCCTCGTCCTCCTGTAGCGAGTGCAGGCGCACGCCGCGCGGGCTCCCGCTGCCGCTGCCGTGCTGTTGCATCTTTTCTGTGGAATGCGAATGTGAATGAGATGGGTATTCAAACTTTCAAAAAAGCGCATGATTGGTAATATAGGTACTTCATAATGAATTCGTTAGTAAACTTGCTTACAGTAAGCGCTATAAACCGCAACAAATAAGAATAAACTCGATTGCTAATTATGCAAACAATTTCGCTTTATCATTCGAATATGAAGCTAGCATTAGATTTAATTGTGCAACGAATGTCAGCTCGTGTTTCCAGTCATTATGGACCGCTCTTTCTCGGTGCAGTACGACACTTTGAGGAAGCTCAAAGCTGCACGCGCCTCCTGTGGCATGCAGGACAGCACCACGAGCGAGCTCACATCGATCGACAAGACAGACCGTGGATCTGTTGGTGTCACGCTCGGCTAAACGCTAACAATATCTGTGAAGAACGCCGGACTGACTGGATGGAGTATGTCGCGACCTATTTCTGGTGTCAATGACCGCGCACTTGAAGCCACGTTCTATGAATATGGAGGTGGCGCTCCACGTCTGTCTGCCTATAGAAAGCAACAACCAGCGGCAGCAAACGCACGCTGACACGCACGCGAGCGCCTGTTGCGTGGTGAAAGCGCGCTCCTCATGGGCTGCGCCGCGTCCATCGCCGGCGACCGCCGCAGCAATACGTCGCTCGTGGGGCCGGACCCGCGAACCCTCCAGATGCTGCCGCAAGGCGTTGTCACCACCACCGCCCACACCGCCGCTGGAGACAGCCAAGAAGCTGGCTCACTAGGCGTAAAAGCCAGCTCGTGCCGCCGGCTGACCATGAAGCACACGCCGAAACTGGACAACGAGCCGGCACAGCGGCTGCAGTCGTTCGTGCTCGAGATGTCCAAGACGGGCAGGCTCGAGCTCACGTCCATGGTCTCGCGCGACGGCTCGAGCCAGGAGGTGGGCACGCTCACGAAACAGCAGATCCCGAATCTACAGCAGATCCCCGGCGTGGTCTTCGGCATGACCAAGCTGCTGGAGCTCAACCTGCGCTGTAACCAGATCAGCGCGATCCCGAAAGAGATCGCGATGCTCCGGGCGCTCGAGGTACTGATCGTGTCCGAGAACCAACTCGCGGAGCTGCCGTGCGAGATCGTGGAGCTCAAGAAGCTCAAGACGCTCGACGTGGCCGAGAACTACATCAAGCACCTGCCAGACGATATCGGCAGTCTCTCCAAGCTCGAGACGCTGCGCGCGAATCGGAATCGTCTCGTCGCTCTACCCAACTCGATCAAGAAGTGCACGCGCTTGAAAGTCATCAACCTCTACAACAACATCATCGCGGCATTGGGCGACGGCATCAGCGAGCTCTGTGATCTCGAGGAGCTCAACGTGAGCAACAACCTGCTCGTGTTCTTCCCCGAGGTCAAGCGCTGGAAGAACCTCAAGCGCCTGTACTTACAGGTGAACAAGCTCGTGACACTGCCCAACATGGACGCGCTCTGCAACCTGGAGCTCTTCACGGTCCAGCAGAACGGGCTCAAGGCCTTCCCGAGCATGGACAACCTCGTGCACCTTAAGAAGATTGACGCCAACACGAACCAGATCGCGAGCATCCCGCCGTGCTTCCAGCGCATGTCGGCGCTCGTGCACCTGAGCATGCGCAAGAACCTGCTCACGCTCATCCCGACGTTCCTCTGCCGCTGCAAGTGCCTCGAGATCCTCGATTTCGGCAACAACCCGCTGTTGGCGCCGCTGCCCGTCGACCTCGTCACGCTGCCACATCTCAAGACGTTCCTGATCGACGGCACACAGGTCACCGTCGTGCCCATCGAGCTCATGGCGCTGCGCCACGTCACGCGCGTGAATCTCGGCAGCTGCCTGCAGATGGACGACCAGGAGACTTGTGAGGTCGTGATGGAGCTGCGGAATAGCTGCGTGCAGAACGGCGGGTGGCTCAAGACGGGCTAGCAAGAGGATTGCCTACGCAGAGAGGCGCAATTTTGGTGCAACAAGAGTCTGGGTGATGGCGTAGGCACGTGTGACAACAACCAAGACTCATGAGAAGCAAAACCACGTTATTTAAGATGGGCGCACTTTGGAGCCACAGAGTTAGAGCTGAGACGGATCCGAAAGCACGAGCTGCTGGCGCTTCGCATTCACCGCTCTCTCAGCAGATTGCTGGCGAATGAGGATACCCACTCTCGCTCCTCCGACAGTTTTGAAGACGATCGCGCTCTGCAGCTTGCGTCTCTTCCGGCGAACAGCGATCACCAGCACGAACGTCAGGAGCAGCCAGCCCACGTGCACAGTGTAGAGAGGGATGTTATCCTTCTCGCCCGCGGGCACGAGCGTCGAGATCATCGCGCAGAGCGCCGACCAGGAGCTGAGCGAGTAGATGAACACCTTAGCGTACTGCAGGTACCTAATTGTCAAGAGATAACGCGAGCCAGAACAGCATCGACAATGTTGTCAGTTCCAATGCACGCACATCACAGTTGTCAGAGCAGTCACGCTTCATGTCACCAGGTAGAGCACGTTAACGGATTTCGAATCACCAGCACGAGCAGCAGCAGGTTTCCAACCAGCGCCACGCCGAGGAAGAGTTGCTACATTCACAAGATGCCCGCCTAGCATAAGTTCGAAATTGGTTCAAAGCTAAGAAATTGGTTTGCAATGCGAGACAAAGTCAAAACCTCACCACTTGCTCGACGAAGAACGTGAGCGCCCCCATCATCGCGGCCTTGACGATCTGCGATGACACGTTGAGCAGCGGCGAGGTCTGCACATCGAGTTTCAGCTCGGGAAAGAAAACCTGGTAGCTCCCGAACGCCAGCACGGCAAGCGGCACAAAGACGCTCATGCGGAACATCCCTTGCAGCGCGTACGGAAGGTACGCGTCCTGCCAACAGCGGATCTCGTCGTTCGCGAGCAGCACGGTCTCGCCATGGTTGTTGAGGCCGAAGGTGGTCGACTGGTAGAACTGTTTGCTAAGAAACTGCATGCACAACATGGAAAGTGTTAGCCCTCGAGTTCCGTGTTGCTTGAAATCATCAATGCACCGCCCCATCCATCAATTGACGTACCATGAGGAGGAGGTCGCCTAGAGCGTTCGGCAGCAGGAAGGTGAGCAGGTAGTTGAGCCACTGGAAGGACTTGAACTTGTTGAACGCCTTGAGGCAGAAGCACCAGAGCAGGAGGCAGAGCAGCGACACGCGTTGCATGAGCAAGAAGACGTTCAGCTGCATGAAGCCGAGGCCGAGGCCCTGCAAGTTGATCGTCGTGAGTGTCGTGATGCACTTGGGCTCGTACGACCGAGAACGACGTCGTGTTGAGTTGGAAACACTCCCAGATCACGCTCATGATCGCCAGGTAGTTGCGTACGCAGTACGGGAAGGTCGTCAGGTTGATGTTGTTGACGCGATGCACTTCACGGAACGCTGGGATGTTGTGTGCAATGTTGAGAATCGATGCGAACGCAAGCAGGATTCAGAACGAGCCGTATCCGCACGCGTAGTTCAACAGGATCTGCATGTTGTCCGCTGAGTGCGCGATGAGCCAGGGTGCAAACACGTAGAAAATGAAAAATGGGCCTCCGATCGCCACGAGCGTGAAGAGAAGGTTCGACCAGAAGCCCCAGAGGCCGATGCTTCCGTTCTCGACCGGCCAGATGCGCACGATGTCGATAATAGGCTCTGCACTTCGAGCAGGGTGACGAAATGCTTGAGCTCCTGCTCCGAGATCTGGATGAAATCGTTCTCGTGCTTCTTCGCTATTGCGTGGTGGCTCACTGAAGATGATGCAGACGCTTGTGACGTGTCATGCACTCTATGGTGACGCTTGCGGTGCGGAGTAGCACGATGGTAGTGACGTTGATGGCGCTGCTGCTGCTGATGGTGATCAGGCATGTTGTGGCGGTCTGAAATTACGATGTACTGCTTGTCGCCCTCGAGTCCACGTGCGAGACTCGACTTGCGGACGTTTTCGAACCAGTCGTCGCCGTTTGACTGCAACGCGTAGAGCTCTTGGAATGACCGGGTCGAGTCTCACACGGCATCGTGTGCGACCGAAAGACGCCAGACAGTGGCAGCGAGCAGCACCCACAGCATGCTGTGAATGAACATACCCAGTCGTCCTTCGCGGTAGAGAATCGCTGGGAATCGCTGTGCATTGTGGTAGAGCCGCGTGAGTCGCGCGGTTGCATTGAATGGGTCCATCGCGTGAAACTTCATGAGCTGGCGTGCGCGAACGATCTCTACTGCGGCGCAGTCCTCCACTGTGAAGGAGCTCAGGAACGTGGCGCGCTCCACTTCCACAGTATTGGCTCGCTCCCTCTGCTTTGGTCTGCAGAAAGCTCAAGCGCGCAAGAACTTTTTGGAGCAGGCTTGTCTGTTCGTGGCTTGACGACATAAGCACCCGAACGATATTCGCTGACATGTTCACGAGGCCCGCAAGTACCTTTGTTTCCAAGTTGATGAAGATCGGTTCCGTCGACTGGGAGCTGTTACGTCCGTCTGCACGATAACATCATCCGAGAACGAGTGCAGTTTGATCGTCAAGCCTTCCGTTTTCTTCAAGTAATTCACCGAATTGACGAACAAGACTGAACGCTGAATGCGTGTTTGCTTTCTCTCTCTGGTTGCTTGGCTGGGATGGCGATGGCGCACTTGCTTCACTCAGATCACCATCGGAGTGCGCTTTGACAGCTCGCCGCTGCTGATAAATAAGAACCACTCGATTGCCTTCCAGAATTTCGTCGATGGCGGTGCACTTTTCTTCAGCCGCTGACCGCGAGAGACGGTGGAACTTTTCAAATTCAAACGCTAGCGGAATATCCGAGCAGAATGCTGCGATTAGCTTGCGCACATCGGGGACCGTGGCACTTTCGAGGATTTCGATCTCTCGCTGAATTGCTCTCGCTTCTCTCCTTCCTGTGCTGAAAGTGGGGCTTGTCTCGCTAATGTCTTGGGCAAATGCTGCAACCATGATTGTCCGCCATCGTGGTCTGGAAAACTGCGCAACTTGTGTGAACTCTGCGCTTGACGATGACGCCAGTTTGTACCAGGAGCGCCTTGTCTGTCCTCCTGCCAGTCCCGTGAGTCTTCAGTGTCCTTGAAGCCACATTCTCTTGATTCATGGCCTTCAGCTCTTCCTATCACCAGAGCCACTTGGTTGGAATGGCAGGCGTCCCAAGCAGGAAGGCACACAAGAATAATGAGTGAATCACTCACACGAGCTGACGACGTCTACTCAATGGTCGCGGCAACTCCTTGTCGTTCTAACGGCTCAAGACCTGGTATCAAAAGAGTGACGACAACAGAGCTTGTCAGTACGACACAACGTTAGCCGAGCAAGCGAAAAGCCGACCGCAGCGAGTCTGTCGCTCGCTCGTCGACTTTGCATGGAGAACAAAACATCCGACACCCACCGTTTCTATCTTGTGCCAGAAGCTCTCGCTCTTCACTGCTGCTGCCGCGAGGGATTGTCATTGAGTGGTGGTCGGACGTGACGCAAGCGGGGTCAGTATGTGCGTGCTGCCCAGTGCACGGGGCGTCGTGATCGCGGCGGTGGTGTACTATTGAGGCAGGAAGCACAATGCAATCCGCTCTTGGTTTGCACTCAAAAGTGCAATCGATGCCACTAGCGGATGGATTTTCTCAGAAGAGTGACGTCTGCTGATGTGAGAATGTTTGCGTGGAAAAAGGACTTCAACAACACAACCTGACGTCACTCTTACGAGGTAAAATCGCCCCAAAAGTGAGTGAGAGAAGGGAAACCCAAGCAAGTAGGTCAGACAACAGAGCCGAAGAAGCAGCACGCAGGAAGGACGAAGAGCGCCGCGCGCAGCACGACACCGAAGACGCAGAAGACGACGCGCACACGACAGCCATGTATGCCAACAATGTGAGCAACCTCGACCAGATCCTCTCGTCACTGCAGTGCTATCTGGTACGTACGCGTCTCGACACGCACTCCCCCTCCCTCGTCTTCCACTTGGATGAAGATAAGATGCGTGACGTCGGTCGTCAGTACCGCGGTGTGCAGTTCATGCGCTGACCTGGTGTACTTTGTGCGCGTGTTATTTATGTGATCCACAGCAAAGTTCACGAGTGCGTGGTGACGTGTACCAGCTGCTTCGACAGATCCCGTCGCTTCAGCCGAATTGTGGCATGTTCGGTGCGTTTGTGTCTCACTGCTTTGCTTGCCCACATGTTGTGGCCTTCCTTCGCTGGACAAAAGATCTCTTGCTGTAGGTGAGTCTTGCACAGCGACCGAGTGCTTATGTCTCCTCTGTATCGGTTGAATGTACTCTGTAGCGCATAACGATGGCACAATGAGCACGCTGCTCAACTTGGAAGGCACGATCCCAATTTTCTACCGCGGTAACCAGTACAACATCCCCGTGGAGTTCTGGCTTGTTGAAGCGTACCCCATGGCGCCGCCTGTGTGCTTTGTGCGCCCCACACCCGGTAAAGCCTGCTTACGTTATACTTTTTGCGCAACCTCACTGTTCCTACGAGCTAACCTGCGAATTTTGCTCTTGCAGACATGATGGTGAAGCCAGGACATCCACATGTTACGAGCGACGGGTTTGTTAAAATCCCATACACGTCCGATTGGCGACAGGTGCGCTTACGCTTTCTGCTTCAGCGGGATGCAAGAGACCAACACCTGACAGTGCATTTCTGATTGTGCTGCTTCAGGACTTTACGCTCGTGGAGCTTGTCGCGCACATGTGCTCGATTTTTGGAAACATGCCGCCGGTATTCCGCCGACCCGCACACATGATGCCGCAATATTTACAGCCGGCTTACAACCCCAACGCCTCGTCCGCGGGCTACCAGCAGCAGCCATCGTACCTCCCGCAGCAGCAGCAGCAACACTCGAACGCAGCTTCGTACCAAGTAGGGCAATTCCAGTCCTATTCCGCTCAGAATGACGCAGATACCTCGCTCTTCGGGAACCCCCCGTATGCCAGCAGAAGCAGCACGACGGCATCTGTTCGCGTCGAAGACCGCAGCGTGGCGCTGAAGGTTGAGATCACATCGAAGATTCAGCAGGAGCTGGAGAGGATGTTCAGCCGAATCCGAGGTGCGTTTGCTTTCGAGAGTCGTGTCACTTTTTTACTTTGTTATACACTATCATTGACTCTACTTTGGTGGCACAGACGACATCGACTTGCAGTTTGAGCACCAGCTTCAGCTGACGCAGTCCAGAGAGAACGTCGAACGAGGGCTCCAATCGCTGGAGTTCTTGCGCGACGACCTCGTCCGAGCGAAGGGGATTATCGACACCCAGGACCAGGAGGTTGGCGCCTGGCTAGAAGAACACGAGTCGAAGGTTCGTCTGTGACAATGCTAAATGTGATCTGCTTCGAGATCGATGCTCACCCAAGCCTCTCTTGCGATACAATGTTCCTACAGGAGATCATGGATCCGGACACCATCTTGGTCGAGGGTGACGGACTTTCAAAGCAGTACGTTCCGCAGTTGTTCATCGCTTCTCATCCTCGCTTGGTCTCGTATTAATTGACAACTTGCGTGTGTGAATGGCGTTCGACAGGCTGATCAAGACATTAGCAGAGTTCAATGCGATCGAGGACGCGCTCTACTTCATGGACCGCGCGCTGAGCAACGGCGAGATCGAGCTGAGCGTCTTCCTGAAAGAAGTCCGAAAGCTGTCGCGCAAGCAGTTCATGTGCCAAGCGCTGATCCAGAAGATCAATGAGACACAGCAGCAGCTCGCAGCCCCAGCGTATCAAAGCGCTCGCGGCTGATAGCACTCGATCTGTTGTGGTCAGTGGTTCATAATCTGCAAATCGATGCCTCTCCACTTACGTCTGCGTTCGTATGTCGCCTGGACACAGTGAGCAGCGAAAATTTGCCTCGTCACGTTGTGTTCCGGCACCTTGCAAGCGATTGCTCCCATTGCCATTCCATGCGCTATGCGACATCATGTAGAGCATTCCCCCAACATCCAGCAAAACTGCATCCAACCACTCAATTGTGGCAACACCAAGCAGCACTGGCAGTGATGTAGCCAGAAACAAGGACCGATGGAAACTCGAACATATCATGCCATGCCGCGTCACAGCGATCGTACAGCGCTCTGGCGCTTTTTGGTTGTGGTGGCTGCAAGCATGAGTTAGTTCAGTCAAAAGGGCACACAAAAATTGCGCATCGTGTGGACCACTTTGACACGCATCTTTTGTGGCAGCCACAAAACGGACCGGAAGAACATTCTTGAAGCGGTGCGCATACAAAGCTCCAGTCATTTTTCAAACGCAGCTGTTTATGCACAAATCTGAGTTATTCAAACTCCGCCACAGATACAGTCTATGTTGACTTCTTTTGGTTTCAATACGTTTAAGCAGCCTTTTCAGTAGTCTATCCATTGTTATGGATAAACCGCCAAACATATTGAAACTGTATCCACATACATTTTCAGACTGATAAGGCGTCCTATCCGTATAAAGAAGCAACATTTCAGCCACTCATAAGCATAGTTTCATTGAGGCATCGTTTTTCCTCTACCGCAAAAGCGCTACATTTCCGTTTGCGAGACGCACGCGCAGAGAGCGCCATTCCACCACCCGCACGCTCCACTGCACGAGCGCCGGACGACCGACTGACGTGTGTGAGCGACTGCCGCCCTGTTGCCAGCGACTAATCCCCCACGAGCCACCACCTCTAGATCCACATCACCATCACACATTGCGCCATGGAGACGGACTCGCTGCTCCAGCCAACAGCACCATCGCAAGCGCAGCAGACGCCCAAGAAGCGCAATCGCCGCGTCAAGATGTCGCTCAGCGGTCACTCCTCGCGCTCGAGCCAGGCGCTGCTAGACGATTACGACGGCAGAGATGACGCCGACCACGAGTACGACGAGGCTGGCAACGACAGCTACGCCGGCTACGACGACATCTACGCGTCGACAGAAGCCGACGACGGTCGTCCCAAGATCCCGCCGCTTACGGGCAGCAACAGCCACAGCACCAGTAGCAGCGATGCGGTCGGGCCGTCGTCGTACTACGAAGCCATTCCGACCACAGCGTCGGACCGCGCACTGCAAGCACAGCTGATCATCAACAACAACGGCAATGCGAATGGTAAGCTCGACGCTGCGCTCGCACAGTTTGGCGCCATGGACGCGCAGCAGACGGCCCAGTACTACCAGCTCTATGGCATCCAGCGCACGCAGTCGTTCCCGAGCGATCTGTACTCTGGCGCGCGCTTCTCGCGGTTCGAGATCGAAGAGGCGCTGCGCGCGCGCAACGGCACGAGCATCCTGGACTGGCTCAACGGCAAGGGCGACGGGCACAACCTGTTTGAGATCCTATCGGACAAGAACACGGAGGAGAGCGTAGATCACGAGAAGAAGGTCAAGGCGCAGCACCTCGAGTCGTACGACTACGACTTCTTCGAGAGCCGCGTGAACATGCAGCACGACCATGAGCAGACCGAGGAGGCGATCCGGTCGCTCAACATCGGCCGCTGGGTCATGACCTTCAGCATTGGACTGGCCACGGCGCTCGTCGCGTGCTTCGTGGAGACCATGACCAAAACGTTCTCGACGTTCCGCACGAGCACCATGGAGTTGTATGTGCGTCGCGAGAAGCTAGGCGAGCTGCCCTTCGGCTACGGCTTCATGGTATACGCGGGCATTAGCGTCGGTTTTGTGTCCATTGCCTCGTACTGTGTGGCGATTTTGTGTCCCGTCGCGGGCGGCTCGGGCATCTCGGAGATTAAGGCGACGCTAAACGGCATCAAGATCCACCGCGTCGTGCGGCTCAAGACGCTCTTCTGCAAAGCCTTTGGCATCCTCTTCTCCGTCGCTGGTGGGCTCCCCGTCGGTAAAGAGGGACCGATGATCCACAGTGGCGCCGTGATCGGCGCGGGATTGTCGCAGGGCAAGTCGTCGAGCTTCGGCGTGGACACGAGCTGGACCAAGTTTAAAGGCTTCCGCAACGATAAGGAGAAGCGTGATTTCATCTCCTGCGGTGCCGCTGCGGGTGTGGCTGCGGCCTTCGGCGCGCCCATCGGTGGTGTGCTCTTCGCGCTGGAGGAAGGCGCGTCGTTCTGGCACCAGAACCTTACGTGGCGCACGTTCTTCTGCGCGATGGTGTCGGCGTTCGTGTTCAACTTCTTCATCTCGTTCATGGACACGGACACAGATAACGAGCTCAACAGCCACGTGTTCCTCGGCACGCTGGGCACGCAGACGGGCACGTTCTCGTTCGGCCCGTTCGTGGAGAACAAGGCCTACGACGTGCTGGACTTGCTGCTCTTCATCTCGATGGGCGCTGTCGGCGGGCTCTTTGGCGCGATCTTCAATCAGATGAACAAGGAGCTGACCAAGTTCCGCAACCGCATGATCAAGAACCGTTGGCTCAAGTTCAGCGAGGCGCTGTTCATCGCGCTCGCGATGGCCTCGGTCTCCTTCTGGCTCTCGTACTTCTTTGGTCAGTGCCGCAAGCTCTCGGGGCCGTACAGCGACTCGCTCAGCGTGTTCTACTGCCCCGACGGCCAGTACAACGACCTCGCGTCGCTCTTCACGGTGTCGTACTCGACGTCGATCAAGCAGCTGCTGCACCACACGGGCGACGACAGCTTCTCGCCGCGCTCTCTCGGCATCTTCTTCTCGGTCTTCTATATGTTCGCGTGCTGGACCTACGGCATCGCTGTGCCCTCGGGTCTCTTCGTGCCGAGTCTGCTGGCCGGTGCAGCGTATGGACGCCTTTGCGTCATGATCGCGCACTGGTTCAACTTCCCAGTGGGTGCCCCCGACGGCATGTTTGCACTCATTGGAGCTGCGTGTATGCTCGGAGGGATGGCTCGCATGACCATTTCGCTGACAGTTATCATCCTGGAATGTACGGGCGTCGTTGAGTGGGGTCTGCCGATCATGGTGTCCCTCATGGCGGCACGCTGGGTCGGTAACAGCTTTAACGAGGGGCTCTACGACATCCACATCAACCTCAAGCGCCTGCCGTTCCTCGAGTACGACCCGCCGTTCTACAGCCGTTTCCTGCGCGTTGAGAATGTCATGAGCATCCCACCCGTGTGTATCGGGCAGATCGTCAAGGCCGGCGAAGTGTATGACATTCTCAAGGAGTGCACGCACGGCGGGTTCCCCGTCGTCATCCCACGTCGCGAGTCCGAGGACGAAGACGAGAATACCGCGCCACGCAAGAAACAGCGCTTTGCGGGCATCATTAACCGTCGCCACCTGTGCGTGCTGCTCCAGCGCAAGGACTTTTTCATCGAAAAGCCCACACCGTTCACGAGGAAGCCCGCGGGCGACACCACGCTGCTCTACAACGACCAGGTAATTTGGTTTCTTTGTATCATTCTTGTGGATCAGAGCGCTTCTAACATTCTCTTGTGTTTATTTTCTTCAGTACGCGCTGTCGTACCGCGACATTGAGAGCAACTATCCGCGCTACCCGACGATCCAGGAGATCAAGCTGGATGACGACGAGCGCGACCTGTGGATGGATCTGACGCCCTACATGAACGCGACGCCACACACAGTTCAGGACCAGGTACTGTATTCTACTCTTGTGACTGAAACATTGCCAGATGCAATTTCGTGCTCACAGTTTCCTCGATGGGTTTATGTTTCTCTCCTTTTAGACCCCAGTGCCACGCGCCTTCCGCTTGTTCCGATCGCTTGGCCTGCGTCACTTGGTACGCATCTGTTGCCTCTGCGAACACGCTCAATGAATCAAATGCGAACTTGAGAACTAACTTGATGTCGTCCTAATGTACAACAGGTTGTCTTGAACCGCCGCAACGAAGTGCGCGGCATGATCACGCGGAAGGACCTGACCCCGGGCCATCTGAAGCGATGTCTCGAGAGCCTCAGTGAGACAGAGAAGATGCGCATCCAGGGCTACTTCAACCGCGGCCGCTCGGGCTCCGAGAGCTTCCGGGATGTCGAGAAGGCGCTGTTTAACATCGTCGACAACTCGTAGATGCTTGCACGCGTGTGAGTGAAAGATGGGGTTGGTGGCTGACTGATTTGAAGGAATTGTTTGGTGTGAAGTGATAGCAGCAAACAGCACGAGGCGTCCTCAGGTGGTACTGTCTTCATGCAAACTGCTCATCTATTGGAATGCCTCGGTGCCTACTTGTTGTGTAAATACATAGACATTTTTGTGCGCTGGTGTGTGTGATTGCTTGGGCGATGGCGGATCAATTTCTGGCACTATTGTCTATAGAGAGACGACTTCCAGTCTCAGCCAGCGCGGTTTCTTTCATCGGTTTCTCCGGTGAAATCATTTTAGACTGATGCGTTGTGAGTGTGAATGATTCGCAGGGAGACCAGCTGACAGCCCATGGCGTCGAGACCGCCGCAGAAGCCCCATGTGCAGGCCGTGTCACCTCGACGGCTTCACTCGCGATCCCCCATCAGCAGTAGGGAGCACGCAGGAGGACGACAGGGAGCCACAGAGGGTGCAGCCACTTCATCATCACCGTCTTCTTCCAGTCACCATGACGCTTCTCCAGCAGCAACCTCCGCATCGACGATGCTCTTCATGTCCACGCTCAACAGCAGTAGCACCCGTGGCGGCAACCCGCACGTGCAGGCGATCCAGTCTCGCGTGGCGGATCTGATGCGCAGGTACGACGAGTCCGTGTTCGACGGTGCTGCACCTGGGGACGATGACGACGAGCATATCGACGTTCCGTCTCGATGGCGAGTCGGCGACGTTCTTATGGCGACGCACAACTCGCTGGCGAAGACGGGCACGCGCACGGAGCAGACGATCCTTTCCGAGTTCAACGACGACCCGGAGGTGGTCGAAGCGCTGGGCGACGGCGAGAAGAATTTCGCCGTGATCGTGGAGCAAGTGGCGCAGAAGACGCAGCAAATGCACCAGATGCTGGCGAGGACGATCGCGATGGTCAAGCAGCTGCAGCTCTCGGACGAAGAGCTCCAGCGCGGCCAGTTTCAAGCTGCAGGGGAGCAGGGGCAGCAAGTTCGCGAGCTCAAAGTGACGATCGATGCGCTTCAGAAGGAGAAGACGATGGTGCTCTCGCAGCTGCAGGACCAGGTGAAGACGCACAAGGAGATGCTGGCGGCCATGGACGAGCAGAACCAGGAGCTCAAGCGCGCACAGATCGCGATCTCCATGAAGGCCGATGAGATGAAGATGAAGAGCGAGGATTTCGACACACGGCTCACTGAATCACAGCATGCGCTCGATACTTCGCAGCAGAGCGTCAGCGTGTGGCGGGAGAAGTACCAGATAGCCACGAAGAGCCAAGCTGCTGCGGAGCAGAAGATTACTGAGCTGGAGAAAAAGATCCAGTCACAAGCTGAGGAGATCGTCAAGCACGAGGTAGTGCTGCAGGCGAAGACACAGGAAGAGAAGCACAAGGACAAGCTCAAGGATAGCGAGATCCAGCGGCTGAAGGTCGAGGTTGCCGCGGCGACACAGTCGCTAACTGACCTCGAGGAGCGCAAGGCGAAACGGAGCGAAAGCAGCGATCACCAGAAAGCGGCGTTTGCGAAGGAGAAGCAGGATTTGCTTAACAAACTGCAGCAAGCAGAAGCGACGATCCAGGAGCTCAAGAGCAAGCTCTCGAACGAACTGCAGTCCAAGCACCAGTTCGAAGACGACAACAATGAACTCTCGCGGCTGGTGATGGAGATGAAGGAGCGCGCGCGCCAGGTAATGAACCAACTGCCGCCGCCCGAGTCGGATCTTCGCGGAAAATCTGCGATTCTCAAGAAGGCGACGTCATTTGCGATCTCGCTGCGTGCGCTTTCTCTTTGTGAGTCAAAGTCTGCGAGTCCCAAGCCAGATGAGAAGCTAAACGACGACGATCTGTCAACGAGCAGCGACGACGAGGACTCGGAGATCGTGGAAGAGGAGCGTGAGCTCAACGCCACGGTCCAGCAGGTGGTCACATCAGCATTCCCACAGCATCGGCGAGTGCTCGACCAGAGCGACGACAACATCACGGAGAACATTGCGCTTTACGAAGACCCGAAGAACACGCCCATGCAGAATGCGGCCGCAAAAGCCCAAAAGCGGAGCCAGGAGCAGGTCCCCCCAGCGCAGGCATCATCGTCCGCTCTTTCTAATGCGGTCCCCTCGGTGCCGATGACCGAGATCGAGCGCATGAAGATGGCGTGCGACGAAGAGCTCGCGCGCATGAAGAAGCAGTACGTGGCCGGACTGATCGAGTACAAGCGCCTCGTGATCGAGCAGTACGAACGCCGCCAGTCGCAGATCCAAGATCATCACCGCAACGAGATCGAGAACCTGATCATGCTCATGCAGGAGAAGTTCAAGCGCGAGATCGAGAAGCACGGCGAGAAGATGCTGCGCACCAAGGAGTCGCTCAAGCTACTCTACCGTACGATGAAGATCGAGGGCGGGTCGATCGTCGATCGTTCGACTAGTTCATCTGGTGACGACGTCCCTGAGACGCCCGAGGAGCCCGTGCCGCTCAAGTCTCTGCTTCGCGCCGCAGTATTCGCCATGTCGGACTCCAAGAAGCGCAGCACAGCGGCCACGGTGGAGATCCAACATATCTACGAGACGGTCAAGGCCAAGGCTGCTGGGCTCAAAGCTGGATCCAGACACGCGTCCGTGAATCCCAACCCGCCCATGCTCCCGATCGATGAGGAGCGACCGACTTCAAGAGTGAAGCCGGCGGTGCTGCTACTCCACATCAGCACTCAGGTTTGCGAAGAGGACTTGCGACTGGTGAACTTTGGGAAAGGCTTTCGCGGCAACGGCGTGTCTCCCGAGTGCATGGACGGCTTTATGCTGTCAAGCTCGTCGCTCTTTGGTAACCGGAATGGCGGCACTGCAGGCAGGGGACAGCACCAGAAGGGGCGACGCAGCCGAGGCTTTCAGCCTGATGGCGAGGTGATAGGTGGCGGTGGTGGAATGATGCTGCATCTCGTGGAAGGCGCGATGTTTTCGGACGAGATCGTCTCAGAGTTGCGCGGCGTGCTGCCGAGTCTCCCCGCCGGCGCGTACTACCTCTCGTCCGCACTGAAGCAGAAGCTGCTGCTGGAGCTGCTCAAGTTCTACTCGGTCTGGGACGCGCGCCATTTGTCCTCCAGTATGCAGGACTTGAGTCGGATTGGTGGTGGGCATGCGCGCTCACATGGAGGAGACGTTGAGGTCGTGATCGGCAGTCCGCGCGACACGCCGTTCATGCGGCGCAAGGCGCTCGAGGCCGTGCAGAAGCAGCAGATCCACCAGCGGCGACGGCAGCTGCTCGCCTCGGGCGGAGAGGCTGTCGTTCAGTCGTCAGCATCGTCATCAGGAGTAGCAACAGGATCAACAGAGGCGATACTGGCGTGGCCGTCCCCGCGTGCGTCGCCTCGTCCTCTTTAGCTCACTTCCAATTTGACAAGGATGACGGAAGATCTTGTTGCGACGAATCGGATATGGCTACATTTGCTAGTCGAATTTTCCAGCGATTATGTGGATCACGCTACAGATATACCTCAACATCCGAGTCTATTTGCATAAATCGCTTAAGCGGCCACTCAAAGTGAGAATGTCCACTTTAGAACAAGAAATTTGCCATGACAGTAGCGCCAAAGAAAGATGGCGACAGCCTTGCCATACGTATACAATGTGTTCGATAACCTTTACGATTTTATCCGAATCTGAAACTCGGCTGCTGTGTACGATAGTTAAGAGTGGACCATGCACCGCACCAGCTCAGCCGATGCGAAACTTGGGCCAGTCGTGCTGAAGGTGCTCGTGACCCGCGAAGGATCGACGGAAATGCGGACCACCTTCCGCTTCAACGCGAATGGAACAGAACAGCAGAACAGCAGTACAAGGAGAGCGCAAGCATTAGAATCCTTACTCAGCGCCAAACCCACGGTGGCGCCTGTTTCCCGACTAGCAGCTTTCTATTATGCGTCGACTACGATGTGGGCCGGTGGACACATCCTAAGCATTACCTCAGCATTTCGTTGCGCTTCCGAGCCATCCATCTCCGTCGAGCGGTTGCTCACTCACAAAGAGCATGATCTTTTCCAGCACACACGCATCCACTTTGACAGTTGCGGGCCATGCACCTCCTGCTATTTGTTGCTGAGTGTTGCTGTTGTCTCTTTAGTCGCAAGCTTGTGAATTTTGTGTGCATCACACTAAATCAGCATGCTAATTGAAGTGGACCACATTCAATTTGGCCATTTGAGAACGACCGTGAAACCAGGCCAAGAGGACGTGCTGCAATACAGAGCGAGTGAGAGGAGAGTGGCACCAGACTGCGAACTGCCTGTCAGTAGACCCTTTCCTCCCGCATCTCGGGCGTCGTTAGGCATTCATCCAAGTCTTCCGCAGCGAACACCAGCGAAGGGAAATGAATAAGCTCCAAGCCCACTATGGCTGAGATGTTACTGTTTGCGAATGGCACCATCGAGCGCTGACTGCGAAGTCATCCAACGGGCCGGTGGGCTTCCTAGTGTCCGATCCAGCACATCCACTGAGCACTTGCACTTGCGCTCTTCTACATGTAATAGCCCATCGCGTGCTGCTGTGCATTTTGATGTTGTGACATCCATTTAGGCACAAGACGCGCACGACAAGGCTGAGCGCTTGACCTCGCAAGAAGACTTCGAGAGAGATGCACGGGAGGAAGGACGGGCCAACTCGTAGCGAGTGGAACAGAACAGCAGAACAACCGTACTGGATTATCAACCTCTGGCGCTTTCTCCAGCGAACACTAGAGAAGGAAGACGAACGGTCGAGCTCGAAGCCCACTATGTCGCCTGTCCCCGACTTGCACTAGCAGGTTGCGTGTCAATGGCACGCTGGATGATGCGGCGTCACCTCAGCCCCTATAACGAAGTGGATGAATGGGTCATTGGGCTTGTGGGTGTCTACGCATACTTTTCAATGGAAGTAGCCAAACGGGCATGCGCTTTGACGTTGTGGGTCATCGCGCCTGCCTGCTGCGCTAGTTGCTGCTGCCTCTTCTGTTGCGTCATATAGTTTTATGTGGATTTAACACTCGCTGCTCTTCGTCCTGGCCCACAGCAAGCGAATTGATTCCCAAAGCAAACTGTCTGGGCAAACTCTGAGGTGCATTTGAATGGAGCGCATCGGTCATTTGCTTATTCCAGAGCTCTCCTCTCGCTTTGGGCGAAGGTACCATCGTCCAATCGCCTTCAAAGCACCAACAGCAGCAGAGGCGCTGACGGCGTCGCCGTCTCTCTCGATCATCGTCGCAGTATTGTATCATTCTCAGCTCACTCATGGCAGTACTTGACTTGTTGAGATCTTCGCCAATATATACATGGCTACATTCGCTAGTCGCGTGTTTGTGTGAAATTGACATGAACACCTTTTGTGAAGTGGTCCACACTAAATTAGATTATCTGAGAATGATACAACTGGGCAAGTCGTCATTTGAACTTTAGATGAGAGATGGTAGTGGGCCGAGAAGACGTGAGCAAGAGAACAACAAGAGGAAGAGCTAGCGAGGAAAGAGAGAGTACTAGCAAAAATGACAGCAGACTCGCCTTCCGCTCGGCGTCGTTAGGCCTTCGTCCTTCTGCTGCAGCGAATACCAGCGAAGGAATGGATGTTTTCTTCCTAAGCCCACTTTGAAACGCCATGGACATAGAGTGCCATCGAGCGTTGACTACAATGTGAGTTATATGGGCCAGTGGGCTTCTTGGCGTCCGCACCAGCACATCCACTAACCTGCGGAGCGCGCGATCTTCTGCAGTTGTGGGCCATGCACACGATAATGATGATAACGCTCAGTGAGGTTGTATACATATTAGACACGCCTTCGACGTGGCTGTGCACCTGATCTCTCTCAACTTGCGCTGCGTTGCTGCTGCATTTCCTTGCGCTGTGAAGTTTCTTTTAGCAAACAGCAGATTGCAAGGCGCAACTGAGGACCATCCGAACGGACTTGATGATGCACAGTTCCATAGAAATGGAATACTACTGCAGCACTGAAGCTGCTATTATTTTTGGACGAGATTTTAGTGGCTTCAGTATTGTATTGTATTATATAGTGTGACCCACGCTATTGTTTTGATCAGCTATGTATATTCATGTAGACCACATCGAGGATGGCCAACGCGAGAATAATGTGTAAGAGGGAGTCTTCGAAACGAGCTTTGCTGGCACGTTCGAATGTTACGAACCGCAAGCTTCACCAGCGCCACCGGACCGTGAAATTCCGTTTGCAAGGCAACCGTTCATTCTCCTGCGGTGAACATCCGCGAAGGGGGACGAATGATTCCTCTGCGGCCTGAGACGTCGCTACCCACGAGTGGTGCCAGCGCGAATGTTGCTGCGTGCTGGCGTTGCGATTCTGAGAAAACATGCTTCCTCGACGTGTGTGCGCTTCAACTGCTACAAATGTGACTTGAAAGGGATTTATCATGATATTTGATGGTGTTGGAGCAAAGTACACAGACTTGCTTTGTGGGAACTCAAATAGAAGAAGCGTCACGTGACCGTCGTCGTTCCCCGATCTCCCTGCACATTTAACTCACGGGCTGGTATGGTCATTTATTCCGCATGCACTCGAAAACAAGACTACAATCGCTAGTCGGATCGCAAATAGAGTGATCCACACCAATTTGTGTCTTACAATTTGAGTCGACCCCATGATTAAGGTGAGCGCGAATGAATTTTCGGGCAGTGCTTATGTGAAGCTGCTCATGGTGCGAATCAACCGCGATGGGTGACGAAGAGTGCTGGTGCTGTCTTCAGAAGCGCGTGCAACCAAATCAATGCCAGCATATCGCACGCCCTTCCGCGGCGAACACAAGAGAAGGTGGGTGAATAAGCGCTGAGGCCACGGTGGTGCGACTGGTGCCGACCAGCGTCGACAAGAGAGCGGGCCAATGGGCCAGTGGGCTTATCGAGCTGCTGGGCGTCCGAGCCAGCCATCATCCACAATCGCATGCGTACCAGAAAGCGTGATCTTCTACGGATGCGGCTCGAAAGGGCGTGCGCTTCTGCACTTGTGGGCCATGTTGCATGTGTTGTCTGTTTTTTTTAGGACGCACGCTGTGTTGGGTTGGATTTCGCGCTCGCTGCACATCGGTTCAGCATTGGCGGTGGTCAGCCAAAGCAGGCTTCATCCGATCGCATACACGCGTAAACTTGGCCCATCCGAACCCACTTGTACAGTACAAAATCGGTGTGAGCAGTGCAAATTTTGGCTTTGCTAGTTGGCTCGCAAGCCACAAAAGCTTGCGGGCCTGCTGGCGCGTTACCAGAAGAAAAGAGTGGTTGCTGCTTGCACTTTCACTACAAAGGAGGATGGGACGACCAAACTGAACTGGAGCGTCGAGACAGAGGAGGCGCGCGAACCGTCGCGCGTGTGGGCAGCGAGTGGCACCACAAAGCCAAACGGAAGCTGCGCCGCAACTTTTTGTGCTGTTGCCGAAGCGAGTAACCTGTTTTTCATTTTACAGGAGAAGCGCATGCAATTGTTTGCTTGGTCGTGCGATGTTGCGCAACAAATGCAAACGAAGACTTTGGCGACACGTGACTCACTCACGCACTCACTGGCGACAGCTCAGGCTGTTGCTTTCGACCAACGCGCATGGGTTCGCGCCAGGATATTTCTGATAGCGGAACAGAAAACACAGACTTGCAATATTTGGGCGGCGGTGGTGTGACGCCACCAAAAAGAAAGCGACTCGCGTCCATTTCCATTCGCCGGCTGGAGCCATGTGTGGCCAGGCGCGCGGACGGCATTCGAATGAGTGGAGTTGCACCGAGTGGTCAGTGTCCATGACAACAGCAATCAGCGCGGCTTTCCGCGCAAGGGTCGAATTGCTGCTCAAGAGCCCGCTCGAGAGGTAAAGATGCACGCGCGCGAACCCTCGCGCAAGCGCGCTCCATATTCAATCCAATGCGTTCGTTTGATTATCAATTCGGCATGGTGGCAAACTCAAGAGACAGACGAGTCTCCGTGCTTGGGACCATTTTCTGCTGCTGAATTATTGACTGCAGGATGTGAGTTTCTTTTTTCCAACCTGTTGTTGATTTGACTTTGGTCCACAAGCTTCAAACATGTGGTTGCGAGTCAACACACGCAAAGATCTCGAACTTGTTTGCGCGTGTTTGGCTTGCGTTTGTTTGGTCGCACGATGCTCGCGGTCGCGCGCGTACATACGCAAGTACGGTATACTGTCGCCTCTTCTTATCCGCCTTCTTATTCCGCGGATCCGTTTTCAGGCCAAGGTGGTCGACGGATGGGCCGACTCCCCATTGCAAACAAAGCAGCAGCAGCCGAGACAGTTGGGCACGCCACGACAGTCGCCACCGGCTTTGAAAAGTGATATTAGTTTTAAGAGGTTTTTGAAAATCAGTTCTCATACATTTCGCAAGTGAACGGCAGTTGTTCAGTTGAGCGTCGAAAAAATGGGAGCACTCTAAGTTTTATTTCGATATATGTATTTGTGTGCTCTCCCAATGATTTGACGGACTGTTTGTATGCAAATTGTTTGAAGGTTTTTGAGATTCGTGGTTCTTCTTCTTCTTCGATTCGAGCGATAAAATGCTGGGGACTTTCCATTTC